>JZKD02S1676355.1:230183-243185 GCA_000966675.3 Picea glauca | reverse complement strand
TTCCAATACCTCAAAAGGGCCATACCATAGAGCCTTGATCTTCTTACCTTGACCTTGTAGCCTTTCCTTATTTAGTTGTAACCATACTTTGTCTCCCACACTAAATTTTCTCTATCTTTTGTGTTGGTCATGTCTAGCCTTGTACTTTTCATGTGACTTCTTCAACATCTCTTGTACTTGCAGATGGATCTGCTTGATCTTCTAAAAAAAAAATTATTCTTTTAATACATCTCCTATGAGGTCCTCTGGTGCAAACCCCCTCCTCTCCAAGGGCTGCGCGACCTCCCGGTCTAGGATCTTCTCAAGATTGAATCGAAACAGTATTTGATTCCCTGTTGGAACCTCTAAGAAAACAATCCACATGTCTCTATGAAACTTTCGCCTGCTTGAACAAGCGCTAAGTGCAAGCCTTTTTCGAAGTGACCATGCCTTGTGACCACACGCTTATTTGAAAAGGCACGTTGCGATTTCACGTATCGTCTATATGATTCAACCTACTCTCCGTCCTTCAAACTCCCGATACCCGAAATTCCAAAATATTCGGATCAGATCAACGGTCTAGCACTGCTCTCCAGCCAACGGTTGTGATCAAGTTGTGATTTCGTGTTTCACGAGTTTTCGCAACTCCTACCTCCAACTTCCCAATTCATGAATCAGCGTTGATTTGTTGCCATGTGCCCTCTTTTAATGGACGGTCGTGATGATTTCAGGATTTCGCGATTTCATGAATTTCACTCTGCTTCTTCCAAATATTTTGGTTTCACGAAATTCTGATGACTCCTCACGACTAACCAGTGCGCTACTTCTCTGAGATCTAATGACTTGTAAGATTTTGGCTCCTTCTGAATGGGTCTTGACCCTCGATCTTGTCCAATCTTCAAAATTATTTTCTGAAGGATTTCTCCTACTCAATCCTCCGTACTTGTTCTTTCTTCGAACTTCAATTTTCTGTGCTCCACCTTCAAACGCTTCAACTCTTCAAAACTTAGAAACTTTTCTAAGTGTTTCCTCTCGTGACTTAAAACCACTACTCCTCCTGAACTTATGGCAAACGAAATTTAAATCTCGCCCCTTAGCGCACAATTTCACTCTATGTCTTTTTCAAAATACTCTCTGATGCCCTCCTAGCATACTCTATGCTCAACCTCCTGATCTTTCAAACTTTAACACAAGTTTGTTTCTATAGGCACTCCTTGCGCTCAATATGCACACTCTGCATATGGAATTACCCCGCTATCTCTTCTGAGCTTTAAGTAGAAAAAGACTTCTTCACACGCACTCCTTGCACTCTGCATGCACTCCTTGCATAATCTTACAGAAGAGAAACAATTGAACTCATTCAATTATTCATTCATTCGCTATGAACATCATTCATTCACAAACACATAACAACACAGTCAAACCATAACAATATTAACACTGTGTATTTGGGTCAATTTCCTCTGTTCTATTAATTTCAAAAGAAAAACGTAATTACAATCGTTTATCCTTTTCAACGATTACAAGAAAAACTTGTCTAAGGACCCAGATATTTTTCTCTCTTCTTCCTCCTATCTAAATACTATTACATTTTGTTCAATCGATTACCTACTCAATTAATGCAACCTAATGACTAATCAGGGATAATATCCCACACCTATAATACATTTACATTCGTGTAAAGGATTTACAATGGTTCTATCATTTTAAACGGTGGCTCAGTTTTACACAACCAAAATTAATTAACGAGAATTCAAAAAAGTCTCCGCACCACTTCCAAACTAGTTAATTGTCGGTTCAGCTCCTTCGATGTGTTGAGGTGTCGATTCCAATTCCACGTTTGCTTCCTTTTGATGTGATTGTGATGTTCCTGCATCATACTCCTCTGGATAAAATATTCATGGACTCCTGTGCATGAGCTCTCGCACTGACTTGCCATGTTTCAAAATATCAGGTTCAGTTACCCAACTTGAATCTTCCACTAGGTGATCTTTCCACTTTACCAAATATTCAGGATACATTTTTCTTTTAGTTTTCCTTCCAACTCTCTGTTCTAAAATTTTCTCCATCTGAGGTTTTTCTACTATGGGCATATGTTCTTCCCATTGAATCTCTTCTTTATCATCCAATTCTCCTGTATCAACTCTGTTATAAGGATACAAATATGCAACGTTGAATATCGACGATATCCCAATATTATCTGGCAACTCAATCTCATAAGCATTTGCTACAAATTTTCTAAGGATCTTGCATGGTCATATCTTTTTCATATTCAACTTATTATATGTTCTTTTGGGAAACCTTTCCTTCCTCAAATGAGCNCCAACTTGAATCTTCCACTGGGTGATCTTTCCACTTTACCAAATATTCAGGATACATTTTTCTTTTAGTTTTCCTTCCAACTCTTTGTTCTAAAATTTTCTCCATCTGAAGTTTTTCTACTATGGACATATGTTCTTCCCATTGAATCTCTTCATGATCATCCAATTCTCCTGTATCAACTCTGTTATAAGGATACAAATATGCAACGTTGAATATCAACGATATCCCAATATTATCTGGCAACTCAATCTCATAAGCATTTGCTGCAAATTTTCTAAGGATCTTGCACGGTCATATCTTTTTCATATTCAACTTATTATATGTTCTTTTGGGAAACCTTTCCTTCCTCAAATGAGCTAAAACTTCATCTCCTACTTCAAATTGAACTTCCCTTCTTTTCTGATCAACTTTGTCCTTATAATTTTGATTACTATCATGTATCTGCCTCTTAACTTGATCATGAAGTCTTTGCATTTATGTAGAAAAATATTTTGCTCCAGCGCTCATGAACTCATCTTGTTTCAATTCTCTCAATTCTGGAACCCCTCTCATTTTTCTTCCATACACTATCTCGAATGGACTTTTTCCAGAACTTCTATCAACTAAATTGTTAAATGCAAATTCTGCTTGTGCCGGAATTTGATCCCACTGACGACCTTGTTTAATGACTAAACTCCTTAACAAATTTCCTAGACTCCTATTCACCACTTCGGTCTGTCCGTCTATTTGAGGATGATATGTTGAACTAAAATATAAATTAGTTCCCAGCCTCTTCCATAGAGTCCTTCAAAAGTGTCCCACAAACTTAGTATCCTTGTCTGAAACTATGCTTCTGGGAAATCCATGTAATTTCACAACTTCTCTGAAAAACAAATTGGCTATGTTTGTAGCATCATTTTTCTTCTGGAATGGTATGAAATGTGCCATATTGGAAAATATATTGACCACAACAAATATGGACTCACTTCTCTTCTAGGTTCTAGGTAATTCCAATACAAAATCCATACTAATTGCATCCCAAGGCCTTTATGGAATAGGAAATGGCTAATACAAACCAATGTTTTGTCTCTTCCCTTTTGCATGTTGACAAATCTTACATCGGTCTACAAATTTCTTCACATCTGTCCTCATACCTGGCCAATAATACAAACTACTCAGTTGTGCAAATGTTTTATCATGCCCAAAATGTCTAGCTAAACCTCCACTATGCTTTTCTTTCAACAAATTATCTCTCATTGAACATCTTGGTATGCACAATTGGCTTCCTTTAAACAACAATCCATCCTRGATCAAATATTCTGACCATGAGTTGTTATCCCTCAACAAAGGATTTTCATATGCTTCATAAGCCTCCTTAAAATCTGAATCTTCCTGATACATTTCCTTAAGGTGCTCAAACCCTAAGGTCTTCACTTGAAATTCCTGTATAACCAAACTTCTCATGCTCAAAGCATCTGCAACTTTATTAGAACTTCCAGAAATATGTTTAATGACAAAAGTAAAATTTTGCATGAATTCTACCCACTTAGCATGTCTTTGATTCAACTTCTCTTGCCTAGTAATAAATTACAAAGCTGATTATCACTACACAAGACAAACTCCTTGGAATTAAATAATGTCTCCATTTTTTCAAAGCTTGAATCACTGCATAAAATTCCTTGTCACATGTAGAATATTTCTCCTTAGCTTCATTCAACTTCTCACTGAAATAAGCAACTGKCCTATTATCTTGACTCAAAACTTCTCTGATGGCTATCCCAATTGCATCACACCTCACCTGAAATGTCTTTCCAAAATCTGGTAAAACCAGAATTGGTTGTTTTGTTATCTTTTTTTTCAACATTTTGAATATTTTCTCAACCTCCTATGTCCAATTAAAAGACTTATGTTTCTTCTTCACAGTGTCCATCATGGGTGCACATATACCACTAAAATTTCTGATAAACTTTCTATAAAAGCTTGTTAAAGCATGGAAACTTCTCACCTCAAATATGCTCCTGGGTGATGGCCATTCTTTGATTTCTCTCACCTTTTCTGGATCCATCTTCAATTCATTTGATGAGATCACAAAACCCAAATATATGAGCTCTGTCTTCATAAAATAACTTTTCTTCGAGTTTATTAACAACTTTTCTTACTGCAATTTCCTCATCACTAATGTCAAGTGCTTTAAAAGTTCTTCCTTTGTTTTGCTGAAAACTAATATATCATACAGATATACAATGAAAAAATTACCTATGAATTCCTTCAGCACTTCATTCATCAACCTCATAAATGTACTTGGAGCATTTGTCAATCCAAATGGCATGACTAGCCATTCAAACAAACCTTCATTTCTCTTGAATGTTGTCTTCCACTCATCTCCCCCTCTCATTCTCATCTGATGGTATCCACTCTTCAAGTCTATTTTTGAAAAATAACTTGCTCCACTCAAACAGTCCATCAAATCATCCATCCTAGTTAAAGGAAATATATACCTGATGGTAATCTTGTTGATGGGTCTAGAATCTGTACACATTCTCAATCCCCCATCCTTCTTTGGACTCAATACAGTTGGCACTGCACATGGGCTTAGACTTTCCCTGACTAAACCTTTATCCAACAACTCCCGAACTTGCTTCTTAACTTCTTCATTCTCTTGAGGTGTCAATCGATACGCTTCTTTGTTCAATAAATTGGCTCCTGTAATCAAGTCAATATGGTGACTAATACTCCTAATAGGTGGTAATGAGTGAGGCAACGCATCCACTACTATGTCAGCAAAATTCTCCAACAATTCTTGGATTTCTTCAGGTAAATCATCCACAGAATTATTGGTAAGGATAAATATTGGCTTCCTTACTACAATAAATTGCATTTCTTGATCTTTCTTGACCTCCTTCAAGAGTTCCTTCCCACTCATGAGAAGTATTCTTGCGTTGGCTTCTTCCTTTTCTTTCTTCTCTTCTATTGGCAGTAACATGTGGGTTCTACCACTCTTTTCCATAGCATAGGTATTTTTTCTCCCATCATGGATAACATTCCTATCAAACTTCCATGGTCTCCTCAAAAAAATATGACAAATATCCATGGGAATTACATCACACAGAATCGCATCTTTATAGCCTCCTATTTTAAATTCAACTTTTCATTGTTGACTTACCATTACTTGATGTCCTTTCTACAACCATGATACTTTGTATGGACTTGGGTGTGCAGTTTTCTTGAGCTTCAGCTTCTCCACCATCTCTTTTGATACTAAATTATCAGTACTCCCATTGTCTATAATCATCTTGCAAACTTTGTCCTTCATTTTAAAAGCAGTCCTGAACAACCTCGTTCGTTGAACTAGGTCTTCTATTTCTTTCTTTGACTTTAGAAGAACTTTCCTCATCATAAGATTTTGTCCTCCTTCTGCTGCCTCTGCTTCCACATTCTTATGGGCTTCAGAAATGTGTGCTTATCCTCCTCCTTCTCTCTTCCTCTTGGGATATTCCCAAGACATATGTCATGTCTTTCCATAGGCATAACATTTAACTCTTCCTCCTCTACTTCTTCCTCTTCCTCGAGGAAAATAATTTCTCCCACCAAACGGTCTTCTTTGGGAACTTCCTCCTCTTTCAAAATGACCATATGATTTATCACTCTCATCCATAGCTTTCAGTTTCTTATCATAGACAACTCCCTTACCTCTATTTAAGCATTTTCTTATGTTCCGCTGGCTTTGGTTTCTGGCCAACTTTTCTTCTGCCTTCAGTGCAATCTGATAAGCATCTTCCACTGTCCTCACAGTCATCATTCTAATTTCATCCTGAATTTCATACCTCAAACCATTTATATACCTGGCAACTTTTTCATCATCCTTCTCTCTTTGTCCAGTCCTAATATTCAGCCTATAAAATTCTTTTGTGTACCCTTTCACTGTCATACCCCTCTGCCTCAGAGTCTGCAATTTTTTGAATAGCTCTATCTGGTAATCCTTATGTAGAATTTAGCCTTCAATTTGGCTACCATCCTATCCCAATTCTTTATCTTATGTTTTTCTTTGCTCCTCCTTTCTGCCTGCAGTTCATCCGATCACAGTGTTGCGTGTCCCTTTAATCTGGTGACATCATGTCTCAACTTCCTTCCTTCCTCGACATCTTCATAGTCGAAATACTTATCAAGTGACCTTATCCAGTCCAATAACTCTTCATCATCCAAGTTACCTTCATACATTGGGACACCCATCTTTTCTCTAGCTCCCAACTTCACAACATATTTCAATAAGCATTCTTCACCCTCATCCCATTGTAGCTTCTTCAACTTGTATTTCTTTACTTTATACATCACTAACATCTTCAACGACAGGTGTTCTCCTTTGCATTTCTTCCATCGCTTCCAACCTTGCGTGAAGTTCTCTCACTTCTCTTCATACAACACGGTTTTCCATAGGTGGTCATGTGTGTATCCTCGGCGACATCACTTTAACCGTTCCTAACACATTGATTTCAACTTCAAAATTTTTTTAGGATCTGATACCACTTGGTGCAAACCCCCTCCTCTCTAAGGGATGCACGACCTCCCAAACTAGGATCTTCTCAAGAATGAATCGAAAAAGTCTCTAATTCCCTGTTGGAACCTCTAAGAAAACAATCCATGAGTCTCTATGAAATTTCCACCCGCGTGAACAAGTGCTAAGTGAAAGCCTTTTTCCAAGTGACCACGCCTTATGACTACACGCTTATTCAAAAAGGCGCGTCGCAATTTCATGTATTGGCTATATGAGTCAACCGACTATCCGTCCTTCAAACTCCCAATACCCGAAATTTTGAAATATTCATATCAGATCAACGATGCACATTTGCTCTCCATCCAACGGCTGTGATCAAGTCACAATTTCGCATTTCACGATTTTTCGCAACTCCTACTTCCAACTTCCCAATTCACGAATCAATGAAATGTTGATATGTTGCCATGTGTCCTCTTTCAATGGATGGTCATGATGATTTTTGGATTTCACGTTTCAGGATTTCATGAATTTCACTCTGCTTCTTCCAAATCTTTTGGTTTCGCGAAATTTTGATGACTCCTCGCGACTAACTAGTGCACTACTTCTCTGAGATCTAACAACTTGTAAGATTTCAACTCCTTCTAAATGGGTTTTGACCCTCGATCTTTTCCAATCTTCAAAATTATTTTCTGAAGGATTTCTCCCGCTCAATCCTCTGTACTTGTTCTTTCTTCGAACTTCAATTTTCTGCACTCCACCTTCAAACACTTCAACTCTTCAAAACTTGGAAAATTTTCTAAGTGTTTCCTGTCGAGACTTAAAACCACTACTCCTCCTGAACTTCTGGAAAACAAAATTTAAATCTCACCCCTTAGCACACACTTGCACTCTGTGCCTTTTTCAAAAGACTTTCTGACGCCCTCCTAGCATACTCTACGTTCAACCTCTCGAGCTTTCAAATTTTAACACAAGTTTGTTTCTATAAGCACTTCTTGCGCTCAATATGCACACTCTGCATACGAAATTTCCATGCTATCTCTTCTGATATTTAAGTTGAAAAATACTTCTTCACACGCAATCCTTGCTCTCTGCATGCACTCCTTGCATAATCTTACAGAAGAGAAATAATTGAACTCATTCAATTATTCATTCATTCACTATGAACATCATTAATTCACAAACACATAGCAACACAGTCAAACCATTACAATATCAACACTGTGTATTTGGGTCAATTTCCTCTATTGTATTCATTTCATAAGAAAAACGTAATTACAGTCATTTATCCTTTTCAACAATTACAAGAAAAACTTTTCTAAGGACCTAGAGCTTTTTCGCTCTTCTTCCTCATATCTAAATACTATTACATTATGTTCAAGCAGTTACCTACTCAATTAATGCAACATAATGAATAATCAGGGCTAATATCCCACACCTGTAATACATTTACAGTCATGTAAAGGATTTACAATGGTTCTGTCATTTCAAACGATGTCCTGGTTTTACACAGCCAAAATTAATTAACGAGAATTCCAAAAAGTCTTTGCACCACTTCCAAGATAGTTAATTGTCGGTTCAACTCCTTCGATGTGTTGAGGTGTTGATTCCAATTCCACGTCCACTTCCTTTTGATGTGATTGTGATTCTCCTGCATCATCCTCCCTCACCCCTCCTTTTTGTCCATATACAACATCTAAGAGTGAAGGTGGAAAACACCCAAAGAAAGTTTCAAAAGGTGACGTATCAGTAGAAGTGTGGACTTCTTTGTTATAAGAGTGTTGTAGATAGATCATATTTTCATCCCAGTTCTTCTAATGCTTCTGATTGTAACCCCTCAAAAGTTACACCAAAGTCTTTTTGACTACTCATGTTTTCCCATATGTCTATGGATGGAATGTTGTATACCTATTTAACTCAGTGTCTATCTTTTCCCACAATGTAGTCCAAAATGAACTGATAAATATGATATCCCTATCTGATAACATGCTCCTTGGTATCCCAAAGTGCACCCAGACTTGTTGAAAGAACTTGTTTATTGTTTCTTTTCCATTGATGGTGTTTTTACAAGGAATGAGAAATCACATTTTGTTGAACCTATCAAATACCACAAATAGATAGTCATGTCCCTTCCTGGTTGTTGGTAAACCTCCCACAAAACCCATGGAAATACTTTCCCAAGGTTTAATGGGTACATGCAAGGGATGGTATAGACCTTGCTTCATGTTACTACGCTTGTTCATATGACAAAGTATACATTCCCTAATATAGAGTGCTACATATTCTTGCATTATGGCCTAGTACATATATCTCTGTAAGTTGGAAATTGTCTTCCCAACACCAAAATTTCCTGCAACCTTAGAGGTCTGAGCCTCTCTAATAAGTTACACTCGTTGACCTTTAGGAACAAAAATCTTGTTGAGCTTGCAAATTAGACCATTATGGAAATGATAGTCATCCTTGTTGTCACCTTATTCTATATGAATTTGTCCCTACAACTATTGAAACACCTCCTTGAAGTCCTCATCTTCTCTATATGCCTCTTTGTATGCATCATGGGTAAAAGGATCCATGTGCATCGGAGTTCCCAAAGTTGTAATTTTAGATGCGGGTGGTCGTGAAAGAATTTATGCCAACTTATTTATGCTACCCTTCTTATACTTTATGTCCAAATATTTTTTTTCTAAAAACCCCATCCACTTGTAATGTTTTGTTTATCATAGCTTACTCTGGTCCTGCACCAAGGCATAGAGCTCCTTGTCATAGGTAGGGTAGTTGAGAACCACTCCATGAAATACTTCAAAATGATAGCATATGGGCCTTCCTCCCTACATCAATACTACTCCCACGACATACCCACTTGCATTTGTCTCTACTTCAAAGGGATTTTGCGAGTTTGGTAGTGTGAGCATTGGTGCTTGAATAATATTTATTTTCAACTCATCAAATTCCTTTTTTTAATTCTTCCCCCACTCGAAACTCTTACCAATGGTTGTTATGACATGGAGTGGTACAACTACTACTGAAAATGAAGCTATGTACTTCCACAAATATTGTGTTTCCCCAACAAAACTCCTAACTTCAATGACATTTATAGTTGAGAACCACTCCATGAAATACTTCAGAATGATAGAATATGGGCCTTCCTCCCTACATCAATACTACTCCTACGACATACCCACTTGCATTTGTCTCTACTTCGAAGGGATTTTGCGAGTTTGGTAGTGTGAGCATTGGTGCTTGACTAATATTTATTTTAACTCATCAAATTACTTTTTTTAATTCTTCCCCCACTCGAAACTCTTACCAATGGTTGTTATGACGTGGAGTGGTACAAATACTACTGAAAATGAAGCTATGTACTTCCACAAATATTGTGTTTCCCCAACAAAACTCCTAACTTCAATGACGAGGTTGTAAATCCAAAGCTTCATCTCTATCTAGGTCCTTTGTTGTTCGCAACATAAAGCTCTAGATGTATTTTCTTAAACCCCACCCACCATGATTTCCTAGGAAATTCATCTTTGAATAGATTTTTCCTATACTTTCATATTTGAGAAACAATGGCCTTTATTTGTATTTGAATTTAGCCCATGGCCTAGTTCAGTCATCTCCTTGCGCCAAACAACCATTTCTTCCCCATCTTGTTCACTTAAATTTGTAAGAGACCCTTTCCTCTTTGTATCAGTGACACCATTTAGCCAATAATGTAGTGATGTTGGTGTAATTCCATATTTTTTCACAACTACTTTTATTGAATACTCATTGAATTCAACATCATCAATTACCTTCATCATATCCTCTTTTGTCCAACATTTGATAACACCAATCTTCTTTGTTGAACTTGAACCTTGCAACAAAATTGATGGTGGAGCATCTCCTTTAGCCTCTACCTTATTATGATCTTCAACATTTGTATTTAAAGTCTCTTCAATAGCAACTTAGATTATCTTCTCATCTGATGTAGTTTGTTGTCATTGGGCATCCTTGGTCACTTGCCTTCTTTCCATCCTTATATGATCACCTATAATCCCTCTTTCCATGACTATAGAAACCAATAGAAGAAGAACATATACATACAAATAATACAAACATTAGGGAACTTAACCGTAGAGACACATAATAGAAACAAACAAATAATATTGTAATAGAAAAAAATACACTACAAACAAACAGATAATATATAAAGTGACAATATATGAACTAAAACATACAGATAATAGAAACATACAAATAATAGATACAATTTCAATGCTTGAACTAAAGATACTATGTGAGGGAGTGTTGACAATGATATGTTGAGCGATTTGGGATTTTGAAATGCAAAAATGGTACATCTCGAATGATAGATATTGATTTGTAGTATTATACTTTGGGTTTTGATTGGTGAATGGTCATTGGCATGGACTACACACATGATTTTTTGAATGTGTGTCTAATATTGATTTTATTATGATCCAATGGCTAGAAAATCCCCCTTGCTCATCCTTGTGCTTTTGAAGTGTTTAATGGTCTTGGGGGATTGGTTTGATGAATTTAATGGATTGGTTGCCATCCATGGCATTATAGATTGCATTCTCAGGGATAAGTAGTTGATCACCCTTGCAGGTGAGGTTGATCATAAATGGTTGAATTTATGTGCAAGTGAAAGTGATTGTTGAGATACTCTTAGGATTGTTGTTTTGGTAGTTTGTTCTCCTCATCCACTCTATTTGATATGATAGATCTCATATACTTGCAGATTGAAAGTCTGGGATAGTTTAAGGTTTGATCATGTCTTTATGTTAGAATACTATAAGATGTGGCAGGGATATCATGTTTTGTATGGACGATTTGTAAGGCATGGACTTTGATGATGAAAAAGTAATTTTCTAGATAGTGGTGGGTCCAGTTAATTTATGTGCAATTTTTTAACTTGTTTTGGACATTTTGTAATATTTAATAAATTATATTTAATATTTTACTAGTGGAAATAGTTATCATCTTTTTGTAGTTTGATGTTACCTCTTATACAACCACTATTGGTCCCCGCACTACTACTGGTGTCTCTCCCCTACTGGGTCCCCTAGTAAAGAATCTTTGCTCGAAACCTTTTATTGATGGTAAAAGGAAAGTATATGCTCAATGAATGGAATATGAACATGAGACACCAAGTGTTGAGCAAAGGGCATGCATTGAACCACAAGCACAAAGGTTAGTGAGGTAGTTAGCAAAGGAGACTTGCTCAGAGCATATGCCCAGTATAATTAAGAAGGTTCTTGCTTGATGAATGGAGTANTCAAATTGAACTTCCCTTCTTTTCTGATCAACTTTGTCCTTATAATTTTGA
Source organism: Picea glauca (assembly GCA_000966675.3). NCBI lineage: Eukaryota > Viridiplantae > Streptophyta > Pinopsida > Pinales > Pinaceae > Picea > Picea glauca. The sequence goes on along the minus strand of JZKD02S1676355.1, from coordinate 231,087 downwards.
TTACTATCATGTATCTGCCTCTTAACTTGATCATGAAGTCTTTGCATTTATGTAGAAAAATATTCTGCTCCAGCGCTCCTGAACTCATCTTGTTTCAATTCTCTCAATTATGCAACCCCTCTCGATTGTCTTCCATACACTATCTTGAATGGACTTTTTCCAGTACTTCTATCAACTGAATTGTTAAATGCAAATTCTGCTTGTGCCAGAATTTGATCCCACTGACGACCTTGTTTAATGACTAAACTCCTTAACAAATTTCCCAGACTCCTATTCACCACTTCGGTCTGTCCTTCTGTTTGAGGATGATATGTTGAACTAAAATATAAATTAGTTCCCAGCCTCTTCCATAGAGTCCTTCAAAAGTGTCCCACAAACTTAATATCCCTGTCTGAAACTATGCTTCTGGGCAATCCATGTAATCTCACAACTTCTCTGAAAAACAAATTGGCTATGTTTGTAGTGTCATTTGTCTTCTGGAATGGTATGAAATGTGCCATATTGGAAAATCTATTGACCACCACAAATATGGAATCACTTCCCTTCTGGGTTCTAGGTAATTCCAATACAAAATCCATACTAATTGCATCCCAAGGCCTTTATGGAATAGGAAATGGCTGATACAAACCAATGTTTTGTCTCTTCCCTTTTGCATGTTGACAAATCTTACATCGGTCTACAAATTTCTTCACATCTGTCCTCATACCTGGCCAATAATACAAACTACTCAGCTATGCAAATGTTTTATCATGCCCAAAATGTCCAGCTAAACCTCCACTATGTTTTTCTTTCAACAAATTATCTCTCATTGAACATCTTGGTATGCACAATTGGCTTCCTTTAAACAAAAATCCATCCTGGATCAAATATTTTGACCATGAGTTGTTATCCCTCAACAAAGGAT
>JZKD02S1676355.1:204495-215100 GCA_000966675.3 Picea glauca | reverse complement strand
ATGGTTGACAGTCAGCCGCTTTGCAAACTCGAGCAGTGGGATGAGATGGCCCGACCCAGGCCCAGGGAATATTGCCACATGAGGTTTTTGGCTCTGCTCTGGCCACTCCATGAATTCCTTTCTTTAATTCAACTAACAAATGCTAACATTTGAAGGGTAGGTTCTGTCAAGATGGGAGATGAAGCATAAATGCTAGTTATAAAACAACTAGGCTGGTAAACAAGCCAAAACTACAGACAACAGGATGGGTTTTTTATTTTATTGACTACAGACAGCAGGTTGGCAATTTGCGTCACTGCAGACGAGGCTCACGTTCTACAGTTTAATAAAATTACGATTACCAAGATACTTACAACCACACAAATTTGCACGAAAACACGAAAAGGGACAAAGCACGTTAACATGGATATCGTTTCAATAAACAAATACTTTACCTTTTCAATGGTCAACAGATACCTAATTAGGGCTTTTGCTTGGTTGAGTTCCATATTATCATTCTAATTTGGATCTTAGTAAATTTTGTTTTTTCAACTCTACAACTTGGCACAATCCAAAAAAGAACTTATAGAATGTATACTAGCACAGCCACTGAAAACCGTGGCTGATTAACGCCGAAAGGCCTGTTAACAAAGGACAACTAAGGAAATCACTCAAAACCGTCGCTGAGGACTGCTTAAATCCGTGGTAGGAAATCGATGGTAGAGAATGGGCGGACTGCTTAAATCCGTGGCGAAAATGAAAATCAAACGCACAGGTAGTTAGAATGGGCGCACTGCTTAAATCCGAGGTAGGAAATCGGTGGTAGAGAATGGGCGGACTGCTTAAATCCGTGGCAAAAATGAAAATCAAACGCACAGGTAGTTAGAAAATCAAACGCACAGGAAATCAAACGCACAGTTAGCTAGAAAATCAAGCGTACAGGTAGTTAGAAAATCAAACTCTTGGACTGTTGAGGAAATCTAAATGGTAATATGAAAGGTTAATCATTTAAATGTGGCAATCATATAGTGCTGCAGTAATTTTTTAATATGATTAGGTAAATGTTAAAAAGTAAACAGGTTAAYGGATGCATTCAGAAATACAAGGAAGTTATGAAAAATAAATCACATTCATTGATTTGGGAGGACGACTAAGAATATGCCAGCATCTTCAATTGTTAACCATCAGATTGGAATTTTAAATTAAAAGATGATTAATTGTGCTCATTGTCAATAGGTATACGCCTTTCGGCGTAACTATCCCATTTCCATCCTATTATTGGAAACTTTAGACCATGGAATTAGTCCCTACAACAACCAGCGCCATATGCTATCCCATTTCCATCATATTATTGGAAACTTAAGTCAGTGCATGGAATTAGTCCCTACAACAACCAGCTCCAAGTTAGAAGCAAAACTGACATGTGTTCAGGGGACAACCATTTTCATCATATTACTGGACACTTCAGTCCATGGAATTAGTCCCTACAATAACCAGCTCCAAGTTAGAAGCAAAACTGACATGTGTTCAGGGGACTGATTCTAGTTGAGGTCTCACTTGGATTTACAGAAGGTTCTAGCATCCTTCCAATACAAAACCCTACCATTTCTTTTGATTATGAAGTGGTTAAGTGGTTCAACTTCTTCCCCACAACTTAGGTAAAAATATGCATTGTTATTTTTGTTGTAAATTGTAATAATTGAGGATGAGTCTCTATTATGATATGTACACTCTTTGAGTTAAAACTTTCTCATTTATTCAAAGAATTCTTCATAAATCATTATCTACGGGCTAGCCTCTATGAATCTCTGCATTATTGAATTTAATTTTGAAAATACACAGTTCAAGGACATATAAATGTGAGCATCAATTTCTTTGGTTGGTATGATATTCTAATATCATTTTAACACTCCATTGGAAAAGGTAGAGATGCTAATTTTGTATTGAAGAACAAGTTAATGTATGAATGTAATACATGTGGAGAGATGATATATGATTGATAGCATCAACATTTTGATCAATTGATAAAAACAATGTTTTCTTCTTTAGCTTTAATTTTTCTTTGCTATTATCTAACCTCTTGCCATTATCTGGAACCTCCCATATATACCATATAGACATATCAATTTTTTTAGTTAAAAATAGAATATTCAATTTTTGAGAAAAACAAGATTATTTTTCCATAAGCACTCAAATATTTACTTAAAATTTGTAAAATGTTGGTTACGCAATCAAATATTTTCTTAAAATTTGTAAAATGTTGATTGCTTCATGTTAGTGATTGTTGACATTTGTTGTGTTGATTATGTTGTTTGACACTTATGAATGCAATGCAGTTTATAAACATATTGGAGTTATGCTAGTTTTATTATTATTTATTGATATTTACAAGACAATATCCATGTTAATGTGCTCTGTCCATTTTCGTGCAAACTTGTCTGGTTGTATGAATAAATTAAGAATGGAGTCATGGCCCATATTAATTCAAAAGTAGAATGACTAATTTAAGTTAATGGTCAGTGTGGTTGTTTAATGAGCAATTGAACGACCCTAGAGGGATCTGCGTATCTAGGCTATGCTCATGTTGTTGGGTTCTCTTAGTGACTCTGAATCCGATTCCATGTTTGGACCAACAAAATAACTCAAACTTGCCTTCGAGCATGTGGATGGAATGAAGTAGGTATGTTTGATCTCGTTAAGTTTTATAAAAGGCTTGACCAACGATGGCATTAACCATCCAATAGGTCTCTAGCAACTTGCAATATCTGGTTTCTTTGGTTCTGGTGTGTACCAAATCTTTCACCCAATCCTTTACCTCGTCGATAATCTTGTTGTCTGAGATTTCTCGACGCTACAGATGAAATAATTCCTCTATTGTTTTTGCTTCCTTAATATCCTCCTCCAAACAAAATTCCATGAATCTTGTTTCGACTTCCCATGCATCCCTCCCTTCTCGAGTGGAATGGGAAGGACCTTTTGAAGACGAGGTCTCCTTATCATGACATCCCAATTCTGTCCCTTTTCCTTTCCTTTTCCAGAGGTAGGCCATCGTATTGAGCTCATATACTGAGGCCCTAAACCACCTTATACTGATAGGGAGAAACGTAGGACATCTAGACAAAGAGCACTCTTTACGACTGAGTAGTAGTGCTCAACCTAATCTAACTGTTATGGTCCAAACAATTTGAACAATCACAAAGGTCATCTTATAGACAGGATCATTGTCCCTCCTATTAGGTGAGTGCGCCATCATAACCCCATGAGCCATATCCCATATCATTTGTGTACCTTTGTTGCCATAACTGCTCCAAGATCGGCCTCGATCCTTCCTCATCTTCTGAAATGAATACTATGTACTTGCACTTGGGAAAACCCTTTCCTTCCCATGGCTTTCCATTATGGATAGATCACCACATGAAATATTTTATATCACATCCAACAAAGCCCGCTCGTGTTAAAAGGCAGACAATGTACCTGCCCTCTATTGTTGCATGAGCTCATTTGAGCAGTTGTTCTTTCTAATTTCTTCGGTCTCCCAACCGAATTCATGTGTTGCCTCCCTTACATCATGTGTCATCTCCTTGGGTCGAGCCATATCCATCTAGCTTGCTTTGTCCACCTGGTCTTGGAGCTCTTGTGGAAGTGAGTCCCCCTCCTTCACACACAATGTTGATCGGGCATTGAAAACCCCATGTTAGCCATAGAATCCACCCTGGCATTGTCTTTATGATGAACGTGCTTAGGAATTATGATGGGCGTTCACTTGGAAATTATCATTGTTTCGGATAGACCATATGCCATGTGTCAATGCCTCGAGAGCTTGTCTGGAGGAGTCCCAGTCAAAATATCTATCAGAGCTGCAATAAGCATCTATGAATCTACTTCTACGATAAGGGCTATGAAACCTTGATCTTGAGCTATCTCTAACCCCTTGAGGAGGCCAACCAATTCCACCACGTTATTCGACGAGTTACCTAGGTTTGAAGCAAATAAGATCTTCACTTCTCCTTGTTGATTTCTGAAAACTCCACCTTCCCCTGAAGGACCTGGATTCCATGTGGAGGCTCCGTCGAAGTTCAAATTAAGGAAGCCCTCTTGAGGGGGTTGTCATTTCTCTCTCAGTTTTTCTTGCGTGGGTTTTTTAGCGAGGGTTGTTTGCTTCAGACACGAACCAAGATTCCAATTTTTTTAAATGATGGTTTCATGCTCCTCGAGTTCCACATCCTGTGATGACCAGGTGGTTGTTGTGATGGTTTCCTAAATCTTGGTTCCGATGGTGTCTCGAACATGTTCATTGGTAAGGGACTTGTTTTTAAAAATTCATTTATTGTTCTATTTCCAAACATTCCACAACAAAAATCCTAGGAAGGTGTGCCAGGCTCTGTTTAGAATTGGGTTAGCATAGATGTTGCTCACCCATTTGTTAAGATCTAACCCTAACCCCTCTTAGTTGGTTATTAGTTAGCATGATATATATTTTCCATGTAATAAAGGCCGACATTAGTTAATAAGACCTATTAAATAAATGTGGACAAGTCAATGCAAGAAAACCTAATAGAAGCTTCTACTTCTAGAAGGATATTCCTCTAGAATGTTCCTTATAAGATAGAATTAGTATAAATAACAGTAGTAGGTATGAGAAAGCTTGTATTGAGAAATTATTGTAATAGAGCTCTACTCTGTTGAAGGCTTCCCCCTCGAAGAGGGAAGTGAACATTTATTTCTTGAATAAAGGTATTACTTATGGTATTTCTCTCTCAATATTTTGTTTTCCACTTGATAATTGCTAAATATTCCGGTTTTTACATAATATATTACATCTGGTATCTTACAAGTGGTATTAGAGCTCTTTCTTGGGCATGAATTGTGGGTTAAATTTTTTCAGGGTAGAGACATATTCTGGCGTCTTTAAGCTATAGAGATCTTTCGTTCAACGCATAAATCTGTGGTCAAGGAGGCTTACACGTAGGGAATACAAGAGGTTTTTAAGCTCACATTGTTGGACACCCTCATAAATCCTATTGGTACCCCTTCGATTGGTAGCACATCAGACAACACTTGTATATTGATTGGCCTAAGTATCCTGAAACCCTCTATAGATCAATTGATCAGTTGCCTGATTACTATAATGCCATCGAGAAAAACACTTGGGAATATAATCTCTAGTACCTGGGTAATCGAGTAGTATGGGTAAGGGTATGGTTGAGCCTCCTTAGTTGGTCCCCTAAGATATTGGGTTGAGTACTATTGTTTGACCCCACACATATATCAGAGAGCTATAACACAACGGAAACCCCTATCCATAGACACCCTTCACACCCTAACCTCGTGGGAACGTACCACACCAGGTACAAACATGCTTTTCTCGTTGTGCAATCTTGCCTCCTGCATTTTGGTTGAGAATGGACTACACATTTGTTATTGTTCAAAATCTGGGCATTCTGAAGCCGTAGAAGTATTCAGATAGGAGCATAACTCCGCATGAGTAAATTAAAAAAAAAAATTGGGGTCTACTCGCACCCTTATTTGAGACCTATCCCATTGGGTTCCTCTTTTCATCCTTATTGCAGTGATACCTATCATTTTTTACGTCTTTTTTTCCTATGGTCCCGACCCCCTTTCCGACATCCTTGTGTGGGACCTCTACCATTGGAATCCTCTCTTTGTCCCGATTGCAGTGGTACCTATCACTTTTTAGCCTATTTTTTTATGTGGGCCCGACCCCCCTTCTCGACACCCTCATTTGTCCCATATCCCACTAGACTCCTTATTTTGTGTTGTTTGTTGTGGTATCATTCTACCTAAGCCTCCATAATGGCCTCTACCACCCTCTCATAGAACCTAGAAGAGTTGGACACTAAGGTAACCAACATGTCCAAAACCCATTAGACCACAGACTCAACGGACACACAACCCATTTACCCCATCCCCTATCTAGTCACATCTCTTGTGGAACCAAAGGAACCTATCATATCTCTCCATGCCCTCATGGGTATTTCTACTCCACATACATTAAAATTCAAGGGCTACATCAAACATCGATCGATCATGGTGTTGATTGACAATGGTAACACCCATAATTTCATTCATCGTAGGGTCACTGAGGATGTAAATTTCTTTGTGAGACCAGTTTCTAATTTTCAAATTCTCATATCTAATGGTGATACAATGAAATTTGGGGGCTGTTGTGAGATTTGCAAACTCCAAATGGGCGATTATCACCTGAAAATTCACATGTTTTCCATTTCCATGGGAGTTTGTGATATTGTATTGGGTGTTGAATGGATTTGCACTCTGGGACTGATTCCCATGGATTATCAAGAGTTATATATGACCTTTACTGAAGATTCTCACACTTATACCCTCCAGGGCCTACAAATTGGCTCCACATAAATTATCAGTTCTCACCAAATGGAGAAACTCTTGAAGAAAGGCCACCATGGTGTGATTGCTCAACTTAATGATATACATGTAAGTGATCAATCCTCTCCAACAATCCATCATGATCTACAACCGGTCTTGGAAAAGAACCACGAGGTTTTTGAGAATCCCATGGGCTTACCTTCCTCTAGGGGCGAACATGATCATAGAATCCCTCTCCTTATAGGAAGTCATCCCCCCAATGTATGCCCCTATAGGTATCCATTTGCTCAAAAAAATGAAATAGAAAAAATAGTGCAGGAATTACTGAAGGTCGATGTCATTTTCCCAAGTACCAACCCATATTCATCCCCTATTGTGATGGTCTTAAAAAAAGAAGGTTCATGGTGCATGTGTCCATATTTTGGCTCCCATAATAAATTGACCATTAAGAATAATTTTCCCATTCCTATCATCGATGATCTATTGGATGAACTACTAGGATCTTGCATCTTCACAAAATTAGATCTTCACTCGGTCTATCACCAGATTCAGATGAATGAAGCAGATATTCCAAAGATTGATTTCCAAACTCATGAAGGCCATTATGAATTCTTGGTAATTCCTTTTGGACTTTGCAATGCTCTATCTACCTTCCAAAGTATCATGAATAAACTATTGAATCCCTACCTTCGAAATTTTTTCTGGTCATCTTTGATGAAATCCTCAATTACAACCGCACTTGGAATTCCCATCTACCCCATGTGGACAAAGTACTCCAATTGTTACAAGACAATCAATTGTTTGTCAAAAAGTTCAAGTGTTATTTTAGGGTGAGCGAGGTCGAATACTTGGGACACATTATGGGATGTGAGGGGGTAAGAGTGGACCCCAAAAATATTCAATCTATGCAGTATTAGTCGAGACCCACGACCTTGAAATGCCTTTGGGGTTCCTTAGGCCTCACGGGATATTACAAGAAATGTGTCCACCATTATGGAAAAATTTCCCGGCCATTGATGGACCTTCTTAAGAAGAATGCATTTCATTGGAAATCAGAAACAAAACAAGATTTCATAGAGATTTAAAGCAGGCCATGTTCCCTACCCCTATCTTAGTCGCCCTTGATTTCAACAAAAAATTTGTTGTCGAATTTGATGCTTTAGGCATTGGTATTGGTTCATTTCTAACACAAAAAGGTACTAGACCTCTTGCTTTCACTTGCCAATATTTTAGTGGCCGCAATTTGTAAAAATCTACATATTAAAAGGAAATGATGGTCATTCTCCATGTTGTGCACACTTGGCGACCATATCTATTGGGTCACCATTTTCATATCAAAACAAATCACCATAGTCTGAAGTATTTTCTAGAACAGAGGTTATCCTCCCCAGAACATAACAAGTGGTTGACCAAAATGTTGGGCTATGATATGAGATCATATATAAAAAGGAAAAGACAATGTAGTGGTAGATGTGTTGTCAAGACAATATGAGGATGAAGGTTCCCTCTTTGCCTTATCGTTACTAGTTCCTAATTGAATTGAGGAATTTCAACAAGAGTGGCTCACCCACCCAACTATATCCCAGGTAATTCGGTGCCTTCAAGAGGACCCTAACCCACCCACTGGATACACCAGGAAAGACCATATCCTATGATATAAGGAGCACTTGGTTCTGTCTCCGAATTCAACACACAATCCTAGGATCTTAAATGAGTTGCATTCATCTTCCATCACGAGTCATTAAAGATTCCAAAATACATATGCTCGTGCTTGCCATTATTTTTTATGGTAAGGCATGAAGAAGGAAATCCTTACCTTTATCAAAAAATGTGATATTTTCCAATGCAATAAAGGTGAAATTGTCAAGACCCCAAGAATTCTCTAGCCATTACCCATTCCAGCTTCTATTTCGATTGACATCTCCATGGACTTTATCGTGGGCCTTCCAAGAGTGGGAAAAAAGTCAGTCATCATGGTCTTGGTAGATTGTCTCTCAAAGTAAGCACATTTTCGTGCCTTACTACACCCTTTTATGCCCACTATGGTAGTGCATATTTTCATTGATCAAATTTTCAAACTGCATGGCATGCCAACATCCATTGTGTTTGATCGTGACCCGACTTTCACCAACACATTTTGGAAAGAATTGTTTAAATTACAAGGCACACAGTTGAACATGAGCACAGTCTACCACCTCCATATGGATGGCCAAATGGAATTTGTCAATAAATGTTTAGACACCTACTTGCATTGTTTTTTCTTGGACAAACAACATTAGTGGGTGCAATCGTTACCCTTGGAAGAATAATGGTACAACACTTCCTATCATAAAACAACCAAAATGACACCATATGAAACAGTGTATGGAAAACAACCACCTACAATAACTTCATATCTTCCAGGAACATCAAAGGTTCAATCTATTGATAATTTGCTACAGGGTAGAGAAGCTACCTTTACGGATTTTAAGGATAACCTCAACATGGCCCAAAATCGTATGAAGAAATAGGCTGACCAACAACATTCCGAATGGGTTTTCCAAGCAGGTGATCAGGTATTTCTATGACTCCAACCTTAAAAGCAAACCTCCCTCAAATCCCATGGCCACCACAAGTCAGAGCCCAAATTTTATGGCCCTTATCAAATTATCAAATGTATTAGTCTAGTTTCCTATAAATTGGCACTTCCAGCTGACTCCAAAATACATCCAATGTTCCATGTTTCCTCTTTGAAGAAAGTGGTGGGTCAAAATTGTAGGTTTCAAACCATCCTTCCTGAATTAGATGAAGAAGGCTCCATTTAGCCACAAATAGAATCTTCCCTCAACGTGTGTGAGCATCACTTGTGTGGCCAAACTATCAAATAAGTATTGATCAAGTGGAAGGACTTGTCTCCAAAGGATGCAACTTGAGAATCAGTGGCCAAAATGCAATAGTTTCCACATCTTCAACCTTGAGGACAAGGTTGCTTTTGAAGGGGGATGGCATGTTAGGATCCAACCCTAACCCCTCTTAGTTGGTTATTAGTTACCATGATATAAATTTTCCATGTAATAAAGGTCGACATTAGTTAATAAGGCCTATTAAATAAATGTGAACAAGTCAATGTAAGAAGACCTAATAAAAGCTTCTGCTTCTAGAAGGATCTTCATCTAGAATGTTCCTTAGAAGATAGAATTAGAATAAATAACAGTAGGAGGTATGAGAAATCTTGTCTTGAGAAATTATTGTAATAGAGCTCTACTCAGCTGGAGGTTTCCCCCTCGAAGAGGCAAGTGAAAATTGCTTTCTTGACTAAAGGTACTATTTTTGGTATTTCTCTCTCAATATTTTATCGTCCACTTGCTAATTGCTAAATATTCTAGTTTTTGTATAATATATTACATTTGGTACCTTACACCATTGCTCTAAGGTTCTTGGAATTTCATGTTGAACCATGTTCAACCTTCTAAACAATTTTTCTCCTTTACCCTAGAAATAGGTCGTCATTATGCAAGAACCCAACATGTGGTCAAGGGATTCCTCCTCTGCTTCACACAACATACACATGGAGCACTCAATGAATCCCTTTCGAAGTAGGAAATCCCAGGTTGGTATTTTCTCCCAAAGTGATTTACACTGCTCCTCTCCCAGGCCCATCATTTCTATATAGGCGTCTTTCACTAAAAAATTACCATCTCTCTGCTTTCCCCATATAATAATGTCCTCTCCTGATATTATTTCTATTTATCGCTCCCTCAATGCCTCTAGCATATGCATTTTCGTAGCTTCATCCCAAAATATTGGCCACTCCAACAAGGGTTTCTAGGTCCTTGTATATGGGTTCATCCTACCCGGATGAATCTACCAATATTGGTAAAAAATATTCCAACCTTCCCTTTCCATTGTCTATCTCAAATCCTGAAAATGATCTGCATGACCAGAGGTGGGATGTTGATCCCAATCATCATCTCAAAAAACAGTTGATCGTCCACTGTGGACCTCCCAAAAACATTGGTGTTGAACCAAGCCTCGGTTTTTTCATGCAATGTTCCATATCGGGGACCCTACACTGTCTCCTTCAACTCGTACCACCTCCTCCTTGGGGATCTGAGGGGAATATTTTTTTCCATAACTTTTCCCACACGATAGTAGGATTTTTAACCCACTTCCACCAACTTTTGGTTGTCAATGCTTGGTCGATCACTTGAGGCTCCTTAATTCCGATACCTCCCTTGTCCTTTTGCTTACATATATTTTTCCAAGCCACCAGAGCTCATTTTT
>JZKD02S1676355.1:186402-204445 GCA_000966675.3 Picea glauca | reverse complement strand
GTTGATTAGGGTCCCAGAGGCCTGATTGAATATTTCCATAACTTTTTTAAAGGTCGGGGCTTCTTGTACATTCGGACGACCTATAAATAAGGTATCATCTATGAATTGTAAATGAGAGAGAGCCTCGTCTAATGAGTGTAGGGATATACCATGAATTGAGCCGACACTTTTTTCCTGGGATATACTTTTGGCAAGGCCCTATGCTAGGATAATATAAAGAAAGGGGGAGAGGGGGTCACCTTTTCTAAGGCCATGAGAGGGGTTAAATATTCTCGAGGGAGAACCATTTACTAAGATGGAGAAAAAGGATGAGGAAACCAGGTTTAAAATACACTCCGCCCAGTTCTCCCTAAAGCCAAAATATAGCAACATCTTTCTTAGAAAGTCCCAATTCATATAGTCCTAGGCTTTAGACATGTCCAACTTCATCATCATCCCATATTTCCTTGCGGCATTGAGGGAGTGGATGGTTTCATGACCCACCACTATACCATCCATAATTTTCCTTCCCTCCAAAAAACTCCCCTATTCCTAAGAGATAATGATGAGGAGGATGGGATTAAGTCTAGAGGAGGATGGGATTATGACAATCTTATAAATAACATTACAAAGGGAAATATGGAAGAACTAATATGTGGTTTTGGCTTCCTTGACCTTGGGGATTAAGGTGATGAAGGTGGTGTTGAAGTCCTATAGGATGGATTTGGACATTTGAGACTCTTCAACCACTTCCCAAATATTCCCTCCTAGGATCAACCATCTAGCCCGAAAGAAATCAATGGTAAATCCATATGGTCCTAGGGATTTCCCTAGTGCCATGTATTTAACAATTTATTCCACTTCCTCAATAGAAGTTGGTCTCATTATACTTTGGTTCTATTTTGGGGAGACCAACTTGGGAATATCCCTTGTGATCCTATGGATGGGTATCTCCCTGTGATGGTCTGGTTCTATCAGTATATTCCTGAAGTAGTTTGTCAATTTAGCCTCAGTGTCCTCTTGAGTTTCCTTGATTTCTCCCCCCTTCAATCTGAGGGATGATATAATGATATTACTTCTGCATTGCAGGAGGGAACCGTGGAAAAAATTGGTATTCTTGTCCCCATCTTTGAGTTGGTTAATTCGAGACTTTTGTTTCCACAACATTTCCTCTTGTTTGTCTCATCTGAACAATTCTAGATTTATTTCTTCCTCCCTAGTGTTCGCATCCTCCAAGCGACTTCCATGAATCACCACCGCTTGGATCTCCTCCATATATGCTTCCAATTTCATTTTTTCCTCAAATATATTTCTAAATACCTTCTTGTTCCATATCTTACTATGGTGGTGAACATGTCTGAGTCTTTTCTAAAACTGATACATCTTTGTTCGATATAAATTCTCCTGCTCCCTCTACCAAATCCCATTTTCCGTTGGAATTCAGGGGGGTATAGCTAGAATTTTTCAAAATGGAAGGGTTTGGGTCCTTTCTTTAAGATTTGTTTCCATTCTAAAAATACAGGCCAGTGATCCGATCCAAAGTATGGAAGGACATCCATTGAGAGAGCATGTTTTGGTTGGAAAGAGGTCTTTGTGACTAAGAATATATCTAGCCTCACTATGATCCTTTTGTCATTACCTCTTTCATTGTTCCAAGTGAACAAACCACTCCTTGTGGGAATATCAATTAATCTGAGATTCTCTATTAATGTCCCAAGGGATTCATTCTTAAGATCCATACTTCTAGCTCCACCCTTTTCTTCTAGAAAAGATTTAATCATGTTGAAATCCCCTCGCATAACCTAGGGTTGTTGTTGTAGAGTATTACCTAGGAGGATTAACTCATCTAATAAATCCTTCTTTTGACCTAGGTATTGGGGTCTATATGCATTTGAGACATACCCCTTCTTACTCATTCTTATTACTATCCCACATAATGGCTATCCCTCTCGAGGCCCTTTCAGTAGTAGTTGCTTCTACGTCACAACCTTTTCAAACTTTCTGAGTTATCCTTTTCATTATTCCCATATCACATTTTGTTTCTTGTATCATAAATAACTATGATTTCTCATGGTTGATCCTATTTATTAACATTCTATGTTTAGATGGTGCATTAAGTCCTCTCACATTCCATGATACAATCTTCATATTTAACTTTTTGGTTGGGATGGGAAATAGTTATCTGACGAGATGATTGCTTGGCGTGAATCTATCAGTAGGGCTCCTATTTCCTCTATTTTCTTTTTGTGATGCTTTCTACCTCTCCTATTTTCCTCTCTATGAATATTTTTCAGAGGTTTGAGGGGGTTGGTTTTGATGCCTAGGTTTCTTGTGGTGGATGATGGAGTCCCTTGGGAACCTCCCATACTTTTTCCTTTTAATAGATCCCTTTGCATCTTTCCTATTTGGTGGATATGTGGGTTATTTATTGTTTGATCTCCATGTGTCACTCTTAGATATGGCATATCCACCTCAACTTCCTCCATATCCATTTCTTGAGTCATGTCGGATTCAACTTCCTCTTTCAACTCAAATTCTAGGTCCTAGGTATCTTTCATCTCTGCTTCCCCTTCTACCAGTTTCTCTTTCCCTAGATATGAGGAGGTCTTCCTTAATTTTGGTATTTCCTCCCCTATTATAGCCTTTTTCTTAGTGTCTTCCTTATTATCTTTTGATTTATCAACTTCCCGTGGTTCTCTTGTCTCCCCCTCCAAGGCTTGGAATCTGTCAGTAGTGCTCTATTTTGGAGACGTACATGGTTGTTTTGGTTCCCATGTGCTTGCCTTTATTTTGCTTGGTATTTTCGAGAAACCCTCCTGGTAAGTTTCCTCTTTTTATTTATTTGATGGGTTAGTAGCATTTTGGAGGAAGTCCTAAAAATGTGTCCATGAACGTGGCACTTTCTACATTTGAATGGGATGTGCTCGTAGTCCAGGGGTTGATTCCATTCATTGTCTTTGTATGAGACTATGATTGACTTCGGTAGTGCTCCTGCTACATTCATGTATACACAAATTCTAGCATAAGAGATGTACCTAGCATATTTTGTGACTTTTCAAACTTTGATGAAGGATCCCATAGTGTTCTTGACTCCTTCCATGGTTTCAGGCTCCCATAACTCCCTTAGGAGTGAGTAGATTTGGATCCACACTAGTGTTGTTGTGAAACATTCGTTCTCTGGAGAAAATATCTCTATCTAGTATCTCATGTGCATCCTAGTATAATTGAAGAAATATGGACCCTCCTTAAATACTTCATCCCTATCCGCCATCTCTGAGAAGATGACTATAAAAAACCTTTAGATCCTAGTTGTAGGTTGATTTGACCCTTCACCTTCCAATGAGACTTTATCCATATTTTCAAGGCCTTTTTCAGAGGGCCAGATCCCCATAATTTTACCTATAAGTGCATGGTCCTTCATCCATTAGATGTAGTTCCCTATGCTCCTCGATGTGACCTTGTACTTGGGGTTTTCGCTTTCTTTTGCCAGACAACCATTTTGTAGCTTCTTTTTCAATTTGTCCTTGTTTGACCCTTTTTTAGCATGATCCTATGGCTCAATCTCTCCTTTTCCTACCTCCCCCATTTCTACATATTCCCCCTGTGATTTCGAGATAACCATTACAACATCCTTGAAGGACTTCTTAACTGTACCTGACATACCTTCCCAATGTCCAGAACTGGTGAAGACTTGTTGTTGTTGTTTCTTTCCCTCTGATATCCTCCTTGACATGGATCCTTGAACACTTACCATGCTTAGAACCCTGGGCCCTCACCCTACACCTGTCACCTCTATCACTCAAACCTCCCAATAATATTTCAATTTGATTTCTAAGTTTAAATATTTTATTAGAATAGACGTGTCTGAATAAATTAAAAGAATTGGTTGGATGTGAAAATAATTATTGATGTTATAGAGTATTAAAAGGTTCAAAGGGGTTGGATATATTAGTGAAGAATATGGATATTTTCACCAATGGACAAGGTTCAATTTCTATGAGGGTTAGTCTTGGAGCCATGTGTTACTAAGAAGTACTCGAAATGTTTTCGACGAGATTTTTCTGGGAAATAATATCAAATTGACACATATGTCCCTAAAAATAGAATGAAAAGTATTAAGAGGGCACTTAAAACAAATTAATGAATTAACTTACCCAAGTAAATCAACCTATGGCAACTCTTCATACTAGTGAGAAACAATCAATGACCCAACAAACTATCAACAAGTTATTACTATTCAAAGCTTCATGCATATAATGGTTCAAAAATAGAAACCTTGGCCTTTGAGGCAATGTTGTTCTCTTCACATCTCCAATTCCCTCAACAACAACATTGTAAAACTATTATTCCTTTACTATCCAACCCTTTAGACATATTTAGTTCCTCTGAGTATCATTCCTATACCATCTAACCCTCTAGATATATTTGTTTCCTCCTGAATTAGCCAATGGAATCTCCATACATTTGATATATTGAAAATTCATCAGCGGTTATGTAACTTCCCACGACCCATCCGAGGGACATTACGCTGTGAAATACTCATAAAAAGGAAATTTTATAGCTAACTAAATAATTCTTTTACAATTAGCTCATTTCTTGTAGCTTACAGCTATGAATTTGATCTAGATTTAATTGCTAATTGTTACCATTATTTGTATGCATCTACAACATGCTAAAATATATATGAATGCAACTTAATAATTCACACAACAACATATAAATTATTTCCAAACAAACAAAGTTCATGCATAACAAATAAACTCACGAAATAACACAACAACAAGACAAAACACTTATCTTTTAACAATGGTTGTGCAACCAGCTGCTTGGGATGGACGTTCCACCCAACCATAGAATAATTGCTCCAAATATCAATGGCCAGTCACCCCCGAGCTAAGGCTAGTAATCCACAAAAGAGGGTGGTCTCTCACTATCCACTCACAACTCATAAAACTCACAACCCATAAAACTCACAACCCATTGATATATTCCTACAACTATCCTGATTTTCCACCAGATCTCTTCCCATTGACCTTACCAAACCAAGGAATATACCCCTTCACCGATCTCAGTCCCTCGGGCACCCCATTCATTTATCAGGGTCTCTTTGGTGCAAGTATCTAGGAATCTCTCAGTTGGGAACTCAGGTAAATTGTTGCTAGGAAAACTACCAACAAACCAACAACAAACACTTGTCGTTACAGTGCAACTTGCCTAGGAGTTCACTCTTCATGCCTAACAACCAGGTTCTTCAGTTTACAGCTGCAAATACACTCCAACATGCTCTAGAATTGTCCCTCCATGGTTGCACCGACTCCAAGCTCTCTTTCTTTCTCTCTACTTGCTTCTCATGCACAAAAACTTATTGTGTAAAAAAACCAACCCAACCCATACAAATATATTTCCTTTGGCTTCCTTTCTTGACTCACACACTTCCCCAAGCTGATTGTACTCAACCCCCATGTGCCCAATAAATTTGGGATGTGACCACTCACACCCACCCTCTTACATGCATTCAATGATTGGATTTGGGAGCACTCAATTAGAAATTGGAAGGTTCATATACAAATAGAAAATTTAGGGAAAATGGTTGAATTAATTTACATGGGTAATTCCCCTTTGGACCCCTCTTGGCCATTATCCTAGACACTCACTTCTCTTTTGGATTAATTAATCCCCCATCTCTTTTCCATGTCCCCTTATCAGTTGACATCACATTTTATTAATAAAACAAGGAAACGCAATTCACATATTACAAGTTCCCTATAAACTTGATCATTCAACAGTTTAATCATATTTTGGCACTAATTCCCCACTACCTTCTATATGATCTATGTTAGTTTAATCTGGTTTGGTTTGATCATTGGTATTCTCCTCTCACTTATGGTTCATTCCAATGTTTTTTAGGATTATCAATACATCCTTTGTGATGATTGAAAGAAATATTATAAACTAACTACATATATATCCTAATTTCACATATTGCAAGTGAACACCAAATAAAATACAATAGTATGATCTTATGATATTCATCCATCCTTCTCAACCCATGCTTGTGGTCCTTTTACATGATTACACAAGACTAGTTTCATCCCTCGACTTTCTCAGGTTTGATGGAGGTGAAAACCAATCCAATGAATGCATACATCCTTCAACTTCACTAAACAATTTTATTGTATTCATTTTTTATTCATCTCAATGCTCGTTGGTTCTACTCACCACATGCTTAGTGCTTGGTGAATTCCCTTGCACTTGTTTCTTATGCATGGAATTTTAATTCCATGCTCACCTGCTTGATGGTTAAATACGTATTTGATCATGGCCTAAATCATTCCCAACATTGCTTGGCATTTTGTGCTAAAACCTTGTAGCATCCATACTAAGCATGTAGTCTTCTTTAATTCTTCATGGTCTTAACCTTTTTATTTTGTTGGTGTCTAACTCTTCATCTCAATGCATCGAGCATGCCCCTTGAATTCATCATTGAGTGCATGCTCTGAGCACCAACTGCACTATTGCAAGGATTCTTACTTTGCACGACCTTTAACACATGATGCTTTGTAAATCATTCTGGCACTCCATTCATTAAGAAATAACCTTCTTGTTTCTATCAGGCATATTCTCTAAGCAAATCTCCTTTGCTAACTACCTCGCTAACCTATGTGATTGTTCTTTAGTGCATGCCCTTTTCCAAAACAAGCTCAAAATATACCCATAAATTGATTGGGCCCACCATTGTCCAAAAAATTACTTTTTCAACACCAAAGTACATGCCTTACAAGTCTGAAATACAAAACATGTTGTCCCTCATCTTATATTGTTTTGATATAAAGACACAATCAAACGCTAAACTATCTTAGACTATTGAATCAATCTGCAAGAACACACTACAAGGAAAACACCTTGTAGCAAAGGTTTTTGTAGAGGTTTTTAGTGTTACAAGACTGAAAAAAATAAAAAATAAAAAAAATTGTTATTCGTAGCGAAGGTTTTAACAGATGTTCCATATAACTAAAACAAATTAGGTGGGCAGAGGTTTTTTTTCGGTGCTTGTATTGGTAAAACGCACAATTGTGTACACAAATATCAAAGCATCATTACTCTTATGCAACGCTGGTGTTTTTTTGTTTTATGTATGCACCGGTTCGTATGTACTATTTCATGCAACATTTAAATATTACGCACCAACTCGTTCTTTTTTTTATGGCACACTAGCGCTAGTATAATTTGTACACACGGGTGCATATATTATATGTAAAGCACCAGTGCATATATTATATGTAAAGCATTGGTGCGTATTGTAATCATGTGCACCATAATATTTTGAAATCATAAATCTAATAATATGTTATGTCGTTTAAATTAACAGTGTTTTTTCACAATTTTTTGCACCGATGTTTAATTGTAGTTAATAAGCACTAGTGCGTATAACTCATAAAAATGAACTATTTAAAGAATCAAAATAACACATTGCACCGATATGTATATTATTTTAATTATTTTCTTTTAACAAATTTTCAATTAATCATCTCAAAATCAAATAATTTTTTTATAATAATATTGATTTTTGTATTATTGCATTAATGCATTATCCAATGGATTACACCTTGGTTATTTGTAACAATGTCAATCATCCATATATTAATTAATCAACAGTGCAACATTTTACAACATTCGACAATGCAATAAAATAAGAAATACATTTTATTATATATGAATAAGTGACACATCGTCATACAAAATGGGACAATGTAAAGGTCCACAATAATCAAAATGCAACCAATATGTAATTGTTACACTTATTGGCAACATATCCTCATGCAATTGGGACAATATGTCGAGTAAATTAAACAAAATCCCTTATTTTCATAGACAAATATTCCAAGACATACAACTTGCAGTAACATTCAATTATATTGATTGCCATTCATCACTTGCATTGTTGTCATCGCTCAAGTTGCGTGCATTCCTAATTTCTTCATCACTTGTAGGTGATATTGTAATTTGGTTATTTAACCTAATGTTTTCTTGATCGACTTGTTTTTTATGTTCCACCTCTTCATGTTTCGTCTACAAACATAGAAATAAAGTGTAATAAGTATAACTACACACACACACATATAGTAGAATATATATGATTGTGTAAATAAAAAATCGTACTATAGCGACAACTATTTCATAAACAATACACATTCGTTTGAAACCATGTTGCATGTCATCTCACAAAATATCTTCTCTTGCATGCACTTCATACTTTGTTTCTTCCATGTTTAATACACCATGACAAATCACAATTGATATAATTAATATAAAGGTCTCTTGTTCTTCCATTAATTATAAAATAATGGAAGTTAAACAACATAGTTGCTTCCAAATTGTTCAATTAAACCTTATACTTCAACATATACTCACAACCCATACTTAACCCAATGTATATCAATTCTTCAGTTGGATCTTCTTTGTATGTTAGCACATATTAGAACACACTCATGGATGAGTGTAAATTAATTATTTAAATATAAATATCACAACAAACATGAAATTTTAAGTAAGGTTGAAAACATAAGTACTCACAAACTTTGTAATCAACCCTTTTATTCCTCGTCGTCCTGTCTTATGTGTAGAGTGGGTTCCATTTTTTTTCTTTTCTGCAACAAAACAATTGAAAATTAGTATTTCATGTGATGATTAAATTCGACATACATAAGTGGAATCTAGTGCAAGGATTCAATCCTCTCATAATTTAGCACAAGGATTCAATCCTCTACCACTTCCTCGGTGCTCTGGTCCACATCTCCTCCTCTACGAGTCGCTTGAATTTTTCCAATACATCGCCCTCATCATCCATGTATCCATAATAAAAGACCATATTTGATTATGCGTAGGAAGATGTGTATTTGTTAGTCCAATCTATTCATTGCAACTTAGTCTGTTGTTAAAAAATAACTCACTTCATTACTCAGAAATAACTTGATTCAAAGTGAAATTGTGCAGTTTATTATATATGTTTGTTGTATCAACCTCCCATGCACATATGCGCATGGATCCTTAATCAATAAAATAATGGAACTTAAATCCCCATACCTCTTACACCACACGGATGGTATTGGAACTTAACACCCATATATAACAGTTTATGAAAGCTTTTCACTCACAACGATGCAGATTAGTTGATTTGGGTGATTCATGTGACTAAGTTGATTTTGAAGTAGGTTCAGTAGAGGGAAAATGCGCAGATTGCTCATATACAAAATATCTCTTGCACCTATTACCCATCCAGTTACCCATAAAAATGCTAGCAATGAGAAAGTTGTCAAGAATAGTCCCCATCACATATGAAAAGGTTCGGTAACAAGGTGAGGTGGGTTGCAGTCCCCAGTGAGCAGTATTCCCGAGAATAGCATGAACGTTGGCTCCCCCAGAGTGATATCTCCCATGGAAGAGATAGCACGAAGATATGTTCAGGCTTCGTAGAACCTATTTCCCTACAAATGAAACCCTCATTAATAGGGGAAACCCTCATTAATAGGGGTCACGACGTCATGGTTAGTAATGGAACCTTCTTTTAAATCGTTTTTCAACTAGAAAGGTTCTAGGTTCGATTCTCTCTTACAACTATGGTTGTGTTGGGTCAGTTGAAGTGGCCGCAAGGCACTAACGGTATTGAGATAGAAGGGAAAACATCCAAACTCAATCAATGCTATTGGCACATGCCAATCGAGCACATAGTAGATGGGAAAATGTACAATATCACAACCCTATTTCAATCCCTGTTACTCTAAACTATCTATTGCAATGTTAGGTCTTTGCTCAAGGGTTTTCATTGGAACAAGCATCCCCTAGAAATCCATCTAGTGCACCAAGCAGAGGTCAGTGAAATTGTGGTTGTTGGAATCCATTACATGTTCGACATGCCTAATACTTTCCTTTCAGAGGTATATTGTATATAAATCTTGTTTTCATTATTATATATATTGAGGCGGTAATATTATGCTTAATATTTTTGGGTCTAACATGACAGTTAATGGATGAAATCGTGGCCATTGGGGATATGGAACTGCGAGGAACCTCTGGGCATTGTGAATCTGAAGCATAAAAAATTGGGCAGCAAGAAATATTAGGACCGTTATGAAAGCCCTACTAAAAAAAAGTTGCATCGTAAGTGCTCACTAACATTTTACCATTTATGTAATCCTACCATTAACTAGTAAACTACCTTATTTATTAATGTTGAAACATGATGCCTCATTTTTTTTAAATGTTGAAAAATGACGCCTCATTTGTTTGTGATTACATAGATTTAAACTACATGCAAATCTTTATCCTCTACATTATTTCTTCATCCATGTCCCAGTCGGTTAACTAGTGTTTGTCTAAGATGAAATTTCAAATTTTATTTTGTTTTAATGACTAATTGTTGCTTTGTCTATAGTTGCATTTGTGTGAAGAACTAGATATGTAATTCTTCGCTTAAATATTGTATATTGTTGTGGATGAAAATTCATGCAACAATAAACACATTTATTGAGTACATTTCTCTTACCTATTTTCCTTGATGGTTTTAGGCAGCAACGAGTTTCACCTCCTGGGAGATTCATTAATTTAAATATGTGAAATTGTGGATGGTCAGTAAATTCCAATTTGAGCAATGGTAGCAGTCCCAGAGGGCATGCATATTAAAGCCGCCTCTACTTCATGGAATGACCAACTCCCAAGGTTGTTGATACACGTACAAAAGAGATGCTCTATAGCCTTGTTGTTATCCCAGCCTTGGCTCCTTATGGCTCCATGCTCAGGCCTTTTCCCAACAGAGTAGAGGGATCTGATAGAGGCCCGACCTCTTCATCCAATAGCACCCATGGAGCACGTGTAAGGAAATCAATGCATGTATGTGGCACTTTTAGTTCTACGTAGTAACGCGATGTGGAAATCATGTGATTACATTAAAAAAATATTACATAAAAATTATCATTTCAATAATTTTTATTGATGAAAAAATCAAAATTTAATATTTTAAAAATTTATACTTTAAACCTTGTTAAATTAATGCAGTGATTACAAAATTTCCTTCAGCTGTTGCTGCAATAACATACCCAGATTTTGGGTAAGACCAAGGATTAGGAGATAGGACTGGAACTAGACTGGATAATGGTGGTGCAACTGAAACTGCTTATTCTGAATATTGAACGCTTGGGAAATCTTGGAATTGATAAAGGACTCCTTCTTTCTTAGATGCTTTCTCCGGTTCTCTTGTTTTAGAATTAGATCTTGGGTTTGATAATCATCATCTAAACAAATTTAGGAAACTAGTTTTTTTCTTCACACAAGTAGCAATAATATGAATGGTTAGGAAAGACATCATCCTATACAAATAACACACATCAATTGCACTAAATATAAGACACTCAATTACTGAAACGTGGAAGCCATGAGTTGTGCACTAAATCTAATGGGTGTGAAGGTGTGCAATAAATGGAACTTGAATCCATGCATTATGACATGGGAGAGTGGGCGAGCCTTTGTTTACAATCAATGAAACCACCACGTGCCTTCATTCAATCTTTAAATCTCAAGAATAAACATAATATCTGCATAATATCATGTTTTAAAAACAACACACTGCTTTTTGTTTGATAAAAAATATGCTTTTATTGAATTGAAAAATATATTAAAAATAAAAAGGAAAGTGTTCAACCAGATCTTCATATTTTTTTCTCCTAAAATATAAGTCCCTCAATTGAAAAATAT
Source organism: Picea glauca (assembly GCA_000966675.3). Taxonomy (NCBI): domain Eukaryota; kingdom Viridiplantae; phylum Streptophyta; class Pinopsida; order Pinales; family Pinaceae; genus Picea; species Picea glauca. The sequence goes on along the minus strand of JZKD02S1676355.1, from coordinate 192,718 downwards.
ATTAAAAATAAAAAAGAATGTGTTCAACCAGATCTTCATATTTTGTTCTCCTAAAACCTAGCAATCCATGGACCTGGTCGTTGTTCCCTCGAGTCGGGTCCTGTCCTTGACTAGTATGGGAGTTGGACATTCACACCTATCTTATTAGTCCCTTCCCTTTGGGAAACAGGGACTAATAGCAATTGATTTTCCATTCTTCAATTAGCACTGCACGTAAACCAAGTATTTTACCCAAAGTTTTACCATTTTCATACCATTGTCCAACTTGTATTTTATATTTTTTCCTAATTTTTTAAGTTTGAAGCCTTATTTGGCCTCATATCGAGGCAAGACTCTTAAAACTTAGTAAACTACAGGGTTGAAATTTCCTAAACAACATAGGAAATAAGTAAAGTGAATTAATTCTAACTTTAAGGTTAGCATTAATTCAAAACATTAAATGCTTAAAGTTTGTAAATGAATAACTCATAGTACATAACCCTTTGCGGTGGCTTTGGTGTAATCGGTGGATTTGGTGTCTCTGGTCAGCTGCCAAATGTCCTCCAATTGTCCTCCAATTTCCAACTACCCTCCACTTCCACCTCCAATTGCCAGCTACCCTCCACTTCCACTTGGCGAGTTAGTTGCATGTGGCTTGCCAACACTATAGATTGATTAGTGCATGAACATTGGTTCTTTAGTTCTGTTTTAGATTAGTCGACATTCAGTTCTTTGTTAGATTATCCGTCCTTCACCTACAATATGTTGAATATGTGTCGGCCTTTGAAACAATGTGTGAAGACCTTCTATGGGAAATATGTCGAGGAGAGAGAATTCCACCTGCAGAGAATGTGCTGACCTTCTACTTGCAAACAATGTGTTGACCTTCTACCTACAAACCTTCTTGCATCGTTGCAGCAGGAAGAACTTGTCTTCAAACATAGGCGATCAATCCTACCAGCTATAAGGTATGTAAAGAAAGAAAGAGAGATATTTTTTTCAATATGTAACTATGGATTGACAGTAAATTACTTGGGCATGAAAAAAAATTACACCTTACCTCATTTTCTCTTTTTCCCTTCCTGCAGGAAGACAATATCAAAATTCCAAATCGACTTGAGCATCTCTATGTGATCTTGGAGGTATTTGGGAGCTTCAGCTTATTTCTGGAGAGGCGGAACTTCTTAAGAACCGAAGCCATTTCCTTTTAGCACCCTCTGCCATCCAACGCGAGCAAACTGTCTTCTGGCTTTGTTCTTTATAAAAAAATGAAATTTCTTTTTTTCTCTTTTCTGACCTTTTCACACATTGACGAGTTACATCCTTGCATCCTTTTGACGAGCGTATTCCATCCTTTTAACGAGCGTATTGAAAAGAACGAATCTACAATAAAACCAAACTTAATATCCATTAAGCAACCTTTACTTGAAGTATATAAGTGTTGGAATTCCACCTACAAACAATGTGTTGACCTTCTACCTGCAAACAATGTGTTGACCTTCTACTTGCAAACCTTCTTGCATCGTTGCAGTAGGAAGAAATTTTCTTCAAACATAGGCGATCAATCCTACCAGCTATAAGGTATGTAAAGAGAGAAAGAGAGATATATTTCTTTCAATATATAACTATGGATTGACAGTGAATTACTTGGGCATGAAAAACAATTACACCTTACCTCATTTTCTCTTTTTCCCTTCCTGCAGGAAGACAATATCAAAATTCAAAATCGACTTGAGCATCTCCATGTGATCCTAGAGGTATTTGGGAGCTTCAACTTATTTCTGGAGAAGCGGAACTTCTTAAGAACTGAAGCCATTGCCTCTTAGCCCCCTCTACCATCCAACGCGAGCAAACTGTCTTCTGGCTTTGTTCTTTATAAAAAAATGAATTTTTTTTTTTTCTCTTTTCTGACCTTTTCACACATTGACGAGTTGCATCCCTGCATCCTTTTGACGAGCGTATTCCATCCTTTTAACGAGCGTATTCCATCCTTTTAACGAGCGTATTGACGAGAACGACTCTATAAGAAAACCAAACTTAATATCCATTAAGCAACCTTTACTTGAAGTATATAAGTGTTGGAATTAAGAATAGTAAGGGGAACCAATTGCCCTCTCTCTTTACTCCAGAGACCAGATGCACTCTGATCTACATATATGGCTGTAAGGCTCCTTTCTAACCTGCTCAACTTATTGAAAACTTCTTATGCCCCATCTTGGCAATAGAATATCATAGGTTGCCCTCTACTTGGTTAGAGACTAGCCACATCCAAGCCTTGGTCATTTGCTTACCCCTCCCCATTTGGAAATGAGCAAGATCCCTAGCATTTTAGACCAGATATCCAGGAGTGCGATACTTCAGGACCTCCCCTGTCACTATATGGATGCTATGGGAATGGTGAGGATTAAAGGACCCACTTAAATAATAATAGTAGTAGGGATCACATACTTTGATTATGGTGCCCCCCCTACTATTATAATAAACCTTGCCAGCGTATTGAACCAGTCGGGGGATCCTCCGCTTAGCTGGAGCTAGATAGTCGTTGGATGGGTATATAGTGATTCGAAATAGGAAGTATCTGAAGAGAATGAGCCATGACAAACATTCAAGAGCCTGCCCAGAACCCTTTACCCCAATGCTCTCAGACCTGTGTACGGTTCTGGGCTATTAGGTCAAAGGATAATTGAACTCAAAATCCACTGAACAATCTACTACATAAGATATTGGATCAACTACTATTGCATCAACGACTAAGGTTGGCACTGAATTAGCTGCCCTGCTTCTCTCATGTGCCCAATACTCATCTTGCGTATGGGCACCATGACCATGGCTGTGCCACGCCCATCTGTTGTGCAACTTATCGCTCGAGAAAAATTATGATCCCCCTTGTTCTGCACCTTTCTAGGCGGTGTTTTATTAAGACTACCATAGACGAGTGGGGCTATGATCTTGGATTTGTATTTTTTGATTCACCGGAGCCTACAAAACCAGATCTATCCCTCAACATATCCCCATAAACACAACATACCCACTTTGTATCGATCAATCACAAAGTCAGTTTGCCTTTAATAACATCAGACTATGACTAAACACTTTGAATGGTTAATAATACGTGCAGATGTTGAGTTTGCATCATCTGAGCAAGCAACGCCCCCGATAGATACAAGCATGGAACCATTAGTAGTTCTAGCAACACCAACACAATAAGCATAGGCATCATGGGCGAAGGCCCTTTCAGAGAACATACATAGACTGCAAGACATGCATTATGCCGGTTGTTGCACCAAGCAATGTGTCTTGGTGCAACATAGTGGCCATGCATAAGAGTGGAAACCAGTGGGCAATGTCTTGTTAAAATAGGCAATATATGACAATGTCCAATCAATCCACTTGGCAATGTCTTAGGATGTTAATAATCAATGTCTTCCTCGTATGAATATCTTCACATGTACTTTAATTCCCCCCACTTTGACCATTAAACCAAAATAACTTGCAGCATGGCTTTTTTAAATTATTAATTTTTTAAGTTTTAAACAATATATGTAAACTATATCACTTTATTTTTTTTAATTATTAAATTTCTCTCTAAATTTTAACTTGCAACATAGAAAACAGTTAATGAAGAGAACCCCTTAATAAATAATATAACCGCTATAATCACTAGATAAAACACAGTTACAAAAATAATTTTGTTACAAGCTTGTCAAACAATAAGAAGATTTAGATGTTGAATATTTCTAACAGAATGTTAACTAATGGAGGTCATCCTATGATGTCCCCAAATGCCACTATGTAACTATGAACAGGGTTGGGCAATTCGTGGGATTCTATCATATAGCATATATGTTTATTGACGGCATGAGATTTATTAACTAGAACTTGGAAGCCATGCACTGTGCTATGGGAGATTGGGCAAGCCTTTGTTTTCAATGGGTAAAACCACCACTTGCCTTCGTTCAATCTTCAAATCTCAAGAATAAACATAATATCTACATAATATCATGTTTTAAAAACAACACACTGCTCTTCTTTTTAAAGGAAGATTTTATTGAATTGGAAAATATATTTTAAAAAAAAGTGTTCAACTAAATCTTCATATTTTGTTCTCCAAAAATGTAAGTTTTGCAATTGAAAAATATATTAAAAATAAAAAAAACAAATTGAAAAATATATTAAAAATAATAAAAAAAATGAAAAATATATTAAAAATAAAAAAGTGTTCAACCAGATCTTCATATTTTGTTCTCCTAAAATCTAAGTCCCTCAAAGTTGACATTTTATATGGAAATGTGAGATCAAATAATTAAAAATCCTTACAAATAATTATATAATATTTTAACATGATATAATACTTCAATTTACTTTTACATTAAACAGTGTACATTATGAACTCTTCACTTAGCTTCAAATTATTTTTACAATAATCACAATAAATTATGAACTCTGGTCAATCTGTTATAATTATTCAAGATATATGATATTGCTTGATTGATCTATGTATCATGAAACCTATGTTGAAGCAACTAAATATTACTAAGTGGTGTCTTCCCAGTTTTAAGAACACAAGTTTTCACAAAATTTGAAATTAAATAAGTACAAGTAGAGTAAACAAAGTTTCATACACTGTAAACAAAGGGTTACATATTATCAATTATCACTGTTTGACCAGATAAGCACACTGCATAGCATAAAAGTTAAAATTGAAAACCAATGAGTGTCAATATCTAGATGTTGGCACATGGTCTGGAAACAAAAGAAAAAATGAATGGAAACAAAACTGGTTGTCTTTGTCTTAAATCAAAATAAAAATCGTTGTAATAAGAAAGCACTGAAGGAATCAAGTCAAACAATGGCATCGAATCAAACAATGGAAATCCTACCCTAAGGCAGGGACTTTGCTGCTCTGCAGCTCCATTTTTTATATATATATATCTGTTGTATCAACCTCCCACGTACATATACGCATGGATCCTTAATCAACAAAATAATGGAACTTAAATCCTCAACCTCTTACACTACACGGATGGGACTGGAACTCAACACCCATATATAAAAGCTTTTCACTCACAGCGATGCAGATTAGTTTATGAAAGCTTTTCACTCACAGCGATGCAGATTAGTTTATGAAAGCTTTCCAAACAGAAGCCACAGCTGCCATGGCGTTGTAGGAACTCCCTCCCTCCGCCAATGCATTGTTGGCCGCCTCCTTCAATTCTCCCATCCTCTTCTTTATTTTCATTCCCCCATCTCCTTCCATTAATTCTCTGGCGGCTCTTTCCACTTCCTGTCTGCTCACCAATCCATCTGGCCCCTTCTTCGCTTCAATGGCCACCTTCATCTCCTTCACGAGAAGAAAGGCATTCGTTCTCTGTTCGGCAAARAGAGGCCAAGCGATCATCGGCACTCCATGTGAGATGCTTTCTATCGTCGAATTCCAACCGCAATGAGAAAGGAAACCGCCGGTGGATGGATGAGAGAGGACAGGAATCTGAGGCGCCCATGAATGAACCACAAGTCCTCGGTCCTTGGTTCGATTCTCGAATTCCTCAGGGAAAATCTCCCTCGTGTCTCCTTCGGCCGTCATCGTGGATTGAATTGGCGGAGGAGGCTCCTTACGCAACACCCAGAGGAAGCGCTGCCCGCTGGCTTCTAGTCCGAAAGCAAGTTCCCTAATCTGATTGTCTGACAGAGTGCCGCGGCTCCCGAAAGCAACGAACAGAACGGACGAGGCGGGCTGGCGGTCTAGCCATTTCAGGCAGCCTTCCTTGTCATAGTTATCATCAGATTCCAGCAGAGACGAAGATATGAGCGGCCCAACGGTATAAATGGAGGGGCAAATTACGGCAGCGCTCAGAACTTTTCCTTCCATCAGAGCTTTTACTTGTTCTGGCTCCATATCCCGGCAAGTATTTATCAGAAATCCGCGTGCTTCATGAAGCCGAGAGGAATTTTGAATGAACCAGTTGAATGAAATATCAGACCTGTCTTGAAGAGGGCTGGGCATATCTATTCCGGGAATCGGCGGAAGGCCCGGCACTTCGATCGGGAAATCCACATCTTTGAAGGAAATTTCAATCTTTTGGRCAAGTGTTGGAAGGTAGAGCRTGATGCAGAGGAGAGAAGCAGAAGAAGTGAAGAATATGTAGGAAGGTATTTCTAGTTTGGAGGCCACATCCAACATGACGGTGCAGAAAAAATCGGTAATGAAAGCGCATACAGGAAACGGAAAGGATCTGAGGGCATCTTCCACTAATATTTTAGTCTTCTCCATTTGTAAATTCATGCGAATCAGAAAATTCATCTCTGCATGATCTCCCTCGATCTGAACATCAGGGAG
>JZKD02S1676355.1:176339-186392 GCA_000966675.3 Picea glauca | reverse complement strand
GGGGTTGGTTTTGATGCCTAGGTTTCTTGTGGTGGATGATGGAGTCCCTTGGGAACCTCCCATACTTTTTCCTTTTAATAGATCCCTTTGCATCTTTCCTATTTGGTGGATATGCAGGTTATTTATTGTTTGATCTCCATGTGTCACTCTTAGATATGGCATATCCACCTCAACTTCCTCCATATCCATGTCTCGAGTCATGTTGGATTCAACTTCCTCTTTTGACTCAAATTCCAGGTCCTAGGTATCTTTCATCTCTGCTTCCCCTTCTACCAATTGCTCTTTCCCTAGATATGAGGAGGTCTTCCTTAATTTTGGTACTTCCTCCCCTGTTATAGCCTTTTTCTTAGTGTCTTCCTTATTATCTTTTGATTTATAAACTTCCCGTGGTTCTCTTGTCTCCCCCTCCAAGGCTTGGACTCTGTTAGTAGTGCTCTATTTTGGAGACGTACATGGTTGTTTAGGTTCCCTTGTGCTTGCCTTTATTTTACTTGGTATTTTTGAGAAACCCTCCTGGTAAGTTTCCTCTTTTTATTTATTTTATGGGTTAGTAGCATTTTTGAGGAAGTCCTAAAAATGTGTCCATGAATGTGGCACTTTCTACATCTGAATTGGATGTGCTCATAGTCCAGGGGTTGAGTCCATTCATTGTCTTTGTATGAGACTATGATTGACTTTGGTAGGGCTCCTGCTACATTCATGTATACACAAATTCTAGCATAAGAGATGTACCTAGCATATTTTGTGACTTCTCAAACTTTAATGAAGGATCCCATAGTGTTCTTGATTCCTTCCATGGTTCTGGGCTCCCAGAACTCCCTTAGGAGTGAGTAGATTTGGATCCACACTAGTGTTGTTGTGAAACATTCGTTCTCTGGAGAAAATATCTCTATCTAGTATCTCATGTGCATCCTAGTATAATTGAAGAAATATGGACCCTCCTTAAATACTTCATCCCTATCTGCCATCTCTGAGAAGATGACTATAAAAAACCTTTAGATCCTAGTTGTAGGTTGATTTGACCCTTCACCTTCCAACGAGACTTTATCCATATTTGCAAGGCCTTTTTCAGAGGGCTAGATCCCCATAATTTTCCCTATAAGTGCATGGTCCTTCATCCATTAGATGTAGTTCCCTATGCTCCCTGATGTGACCTTGTACTTGGGGTTTTTGCTTGCTTTTGCCAGACAACCATTTTGTAGGCTCTTTTTCTATTTGTCCTTGTTTGACCCTTTTTTAGCATGATCTTGTGGCTCAATCTCTCCTTTTCCTACCTCCCCCATTTCTACATATTCCCCCTGTGATTTTGAGATAACCATTACAACATCCTTGAAGGACTTCTTAACTGTACCTGACATACCTTCCCCAATGTCCAGGACTGGTGAAGACTTGTTGTCGTTGTTTCTTACCCTTCGATATCCCCCTTGACATGGATCCTTGAACACTTACCATGCTTAGAACCCTGGGCCCTCACCCTACACCTGTCACCTCCATCGCTCAAACCTCCCAATAATATTTCAATTTGATTTCTAAGTTTAAATATTTTATTAGAATAAATGTGTCTAAATAAATTAAAAGAATTGGTTGGATGTGAAAATAATTATTGATGTTATAGATTATTAAAAGGTTCAAAGGGGTTGGATATATTAGTGAAGAATATGGATATTTTCACCAATGGACAAGGTTCAATTTCTATGAGGGTTATTCTTGGAGCCATGTGTTACTGAGAAGTACTCGAAATGTTTTCGACGAGATTTTTCTGGGAAATAATATCAAATTGACACATATATCCCTAAAAATAGAATGACAAGCATTAAGAGGCCACTCAAAACAAATTAATGAATTAACTTACCCAAGTAAATCAACTAGACTATGACAACTCTTCGTACTAGTGAGAAACAATCAATGACCCAACAAACTATCAACAAGTTATTACTATTCAAAGCTTCATGCATATAATGGTTCGAAAATAGAAACCTTGGCCTTTGAGGCAATGTTGTTCTCTTCACATCTCCAATTCCCTCAACAACAACATTGTAAAACTATTATTCCTTTACTATCCAACCCTTTAGACATATTTAGTTCCCCTCTGAGTATCATTCCTATACTTTCCAACCCTCTAGATATATTTGTTTCCTCCTTAATTAGCCAATGGAATCTCCATACATTTGATATATTCAAAATTCATCAATGGTTATGTAACTTCCCACAACCCATCCGAGGGACATTACGGTGCGAAATACTCATAAAAAGGAAATTTTACAACTGACTAAATAATTCTTTTACAATTAACTCATTTCTTGTAGCTTACAACTATGAATTTGATCTAGATTTAATTGATAATTGTTACCATTATTTGTATGCATCTACAACATGCTAAAATATATATGAATGCATCTTAATAATTCACACAACAACATTTAAATTATTTCCAAACAAACAAAGTTCATGCATAACAAATAAACTCAAAAAATAACACAACAACGAGATGAAACACTTATCTTTTAACAATGGTTGTGCAACCAGCTGCTTGGGATGGACGTTCCACCCAACCATAGAATAATTTCTCCAAATATCAATAGCCAGTCACCCCCGAGCTAAGGCTAGTAATCCAAAAAAGAGGGTGGTCTCTCACTACCCACTCACAACTCATAAAACTCACAACCCATTGATATATTCCTACAACTATCCTGATTTTCCACCAGATCTCTTCCCATTGACCTTACCAAACCAAGGAATATACCCCTTCACTGATCTCAGTCCCTCAGGCATCCCATTCGTTTATCAGGGTCTCTTTGGCACAAGTAGCTAGGAATTTCTCAGTTGGGAACTCAGGTAAATTGTTGCTAGGAAAACTACCAACAAACCAACAACAAACACTTGTTGTTACAATGCAACTCGCCTAAGAGTTCACTCTTCACGCCTAACAACCTGGTACTTCAGTTTACAGCTGCAAATACAATCAAGCATGCTCTAGAATTTTCCCTCCATGGTTGCACCGACTCCAAGCTCTCTTTCTTTCTCTTTACTTTCTTCTCATGCACAAAAATTTCCTGTGTTAAAAAACTAACCCAACCCATACAAAGATATTTCCTTTGGCTTCCTTTCTTGACTCACATACTACCCTAAGCTGATTGTACTCAGCCCCCATGTGCCCAATAACTTTGGGATGTGACCACTCACACCCACCCTCTTACATGCATTCAATGATTGGCTTTGGGAGCACTCAATTAGAAATTGGAAGGTTCATATACAAATAGAAAATTTAGGGAAAATGGTTGAATTAATTTACATGGGTAATTCCCCTTTGAACCCCTCTTGGCCATTATCCTAGACACTCCCTTCTCTTTTGGATTAATTAATCCCCCATCTCTTTTCCATGTCCCCTTAGCAGTTGACATCACATTTTATTAATAAAACAAGGAAATACAATTCACATATTACAAGTTCCCTATAAACTTGATCATTCAACAATTTAATCATAGTTTGGCACTAATTCCCCACTGCCTTCTATGACTTGATCATCTTGANTCTTGGAGCCATGTGTTACTGAGAAGTACTCGAAATGTTTTCGACGAGATTTTTCTGGGAAATAATATCAAATTGACACATATATCCCTAAAAATAGAATGACAAGCATTAAGAGGCCACTCAAAACAAATTAATGAATTAACTTACCCAAGTAAATCAACTAGACTATGACAACTCTTCGTACTAGTGAGAAACAATCAATGACCCAACAAACTATCAACAAGTTATTACTATTCAAAGCTTCATGCATATAATGGTTCGAAAATAGAAACCTTGGCCTTTGAGGCAATGTTGTTCTCTTCACATCTCCAATTCCCTCAACAACAACATTGTAAAACTATTATTCCTTTACTATCCAACCCTTTAGACATATTTAGTTCCCCTCTGAGTATCATTCCTATACTTTCCAACCCTCTAGATATATTTGTTTCCTCCTTAATTAGCCAATGGAATCTCCATACATTTGATATATTCAAAATTCATCAGTGGTTATGTAACTTCCCACAACCCATCCGAGGGACATTACGGTGCGAAATACTCATAAAAAGGAAATTTTACAACTAACTAAATAATTCTTTTACAATTAACTCATTTCTTGTAGCTTACAACTATGAATTTGATCTAGATTTAATTGCTAATTGTTACCATTATTTGTATGCATCTATAACATGCTAAAATATATATGAATGCAGCTTAATAATTCACACAACAACATTTAAATTATTTCCAAACAAACAAAGTTCATGCATAACAAATAAACTCACAAAATAACACAACAACGAGATGAAACACTTATCTTTTAACAATGGTTGTGCAACCAGCTGCTTGGGATGGACGTTCCACCCAACCATAGAATAATTGCTCCAAATATCAATAGCCAGTCACCCCCGAGCTAAGGCTAGTAATCCAAAAAAGAGGGTGGTCTCTCACTACCCACTCACAACTCATAAAACTCACAACCCATTGATATATTCCTACAACTATCCTGAATTTCCACCAGATCTCTTCCCATTGACATTACCAAACCAAGGAATATACCCCTTCACTGATCTCAGTCCCTCAGGCATCCCATTCGTTTATCAGGGTCTCTTTGGCACAAGTAGCTAGGAATCTCTCAGTTGGGAACTCAGGTAAATTGTTGCTAGGAAAACTACCAACAAACCAACAACAAACACTTGTTGTTACAATGCAACTCGCCTAAGAGTTCACTCTTCACGCCTAACAACCNTTATTTTGTTGGTGTCTAACTCTTCATCTCAATGCATCGAGCATGCCCCTTGAATTCATCATTGAGTGCATGCTCTGAGCACCAACTTCACTATTCCAAGGATTCTTACTTTGCACGACCTTTAACACGTGATGCTTTGTAAATCCTTCTGGTACTCCATTCATTAAGAAATAACCTTCTTGTTTCTATCAGGCATATTCTCTAAGCAAATCTCCTTTGCTAACTACCTCACTAACCTATGTGATCGTTCTTTAGTGCATGCCCTTTTCAAAAACAAGCTCAAAATATACCCATAAATTGATTGGGCCCACCACTGTCCAGAAAATTACTTTTTCAACACCAAAGTACATGCCTTACAAGTCTGAAATACAAAACATGTTGTCCCTTCCACATCTTATATTGTTTTGATATAAAGACACAATCAAACACTAAACTATCTTAGACTATTGAATCAATCTGCAAGAACACACTACAAGGAAAACACCTTGTAGCGGAGGTTTTTGTAGAGGTTTTTAGTGTTACAAGATTGAGAAAAAATAAAAAATTAAAACTTTGTTATTCGTAGCGAAGGTTTTAATAGATGTTTTATATAACTAAAACAAATTAGGTGGGCAGAGGTTTTTTTTCGGTGCTTGTATTGGTAAAACACACAATTGCGTACACAAATATCAAAGCATCATTACTCTTATAATTATTACACATTGGCCTTCCTTTTTTGTTGTATGCAACGATGGTGTTTTTTTGTTTTATGTATGCACTGGTTCGTATGTACTGCTTCATGCAACATTTGAATATTACGCACCAATTCGTTCTTTTTTTATGGCACATCAGCGCTAGTATAATTTGTACACACAGGTGCATATATTATATGTAAAGAACAAGTGCATATATTATATGTAAAGCACTGGTGCGTATTGTAATCATGTGCACCATAATATTTTGAAATCATAAATCTAATAATATGTTATGTCGTTTAAATCAGTGGTGTTTTTTCACAATTTTGAGCACCGATGTTTAATTGTAGTTAATAGGCACTAGTGCGTATAATTCATAAAAATGAACTATTTAAAGAATCAAAATAACATATTGCACCNGCATACTATCATGTTTTAAAAACAACACACTGCTTTTTGTTTTATAAAAAATATGCTTTTATTGAATTGAAAAATATATTAAAAATAAAAAGGAATGTGTTCAACCATATCTTCGTATTTTTTCTCCTAAAATATAAGTCCCTCAATTAAAAAATATATTAAAAATAAAAAAGAATGTGTTCAACTAGATCTTCATATTTTGTTCTCCTAAAACCTAGCAATCCATGGACCTGGTCGTTGTTCCCTCGAGTCAGGTCATGTGCTTGACTGGTATGGGAGTTGGACATTCACACCTATCTTATTAGTCCCTGCCCTTTGGGCAATAGAGACTAATAGCAATCGATTTTCCATTCTTCAATTAGCACTGCACGCAAACCAAGTATTTTACCCAAAGTTTTACCATTTTCATACCATTGTACAACTTGTATTTTATATTTTGTCCTAAGTTTTTAAGTTTGAAGCCTTATTTGGCCTCGTATTGAGGCAAGACCCTTAAAACTTAGGAAACTACAGGGTTGAAATTTCCTAAACAACATAGGAAAGAAGTAAAGTGAATTAATGCTAACTTTAAGGTTAACATTAATTCAAAACATTAAATGCTTAAAGTTTGTAAATGAATAACTCATAGTACATAACCCTTTGTGGTGGCTTTGGTGTAATCGGTGGATCTGGTGTCTCTGGTCAGCTGCTAAATGTCCTCCAATTGCCAACTACCCTCCACTTCCACTTGGCGATTTAGTTGCATGTGGCTTGCCAACACTATAGATTGATTAGTGCATGAACATTGGTTCTTTAGTTCTCTTTTAGATTAGTCGACCTTCAATTCTCTGTTAGATTATCCGTCGTTCACTTGCAATATGGTGAATATGTGTCGGCCTTTGAAACAATGTGTGAAGACCTTATATGGGAAATATGTCGAGGAGAGAGAATTCCACCTGCAGACAATGTGCTAACCTTCTACCTGCAAACAATGTGTTGACCTTCTACTTGCAAACCTTCTTGCATCGTTGCAACAGGAAGAACTTTTCTTCAAACATAGGCGATCAATCCTACCAGCTATAAGGTATGTAAAGAAAGAAAGAGAGATATATTTCTTTCAATATGTAACTATGGATTGATAGTAAATTACTTGGGCATGAAAAACAATTACACCTTACCTCATTTTCTCTTTTTCCCTTCCCGCAGGAAGACAATATCAAAATTCCAAATCGACTTGAGCATCTCTATGTGATCCTAGAGGTATTTGGGAGCTTCAGCTTATTTCTGGAGAGGTGGAACTTCTTAAGAACCGAAGCCATTGCCTCTTAGCACCCTCTACCATCCAACACGAGAAAACTGTCTTCTGGCTTTGTTCTTTATAAAAAAATGAAATTTATTATTTTCTCTTTTCTGACCTTTTCACACGTTGATGAGTTGTATCCCTGCATCCTTTTGACGAGCGTATTCCATCCTTTTAACAAGCGTATTGACGAGAACGACTCTACAAGAAAACCAAACTTAATATCCATTAAGCAACCTTTACTTGAAGTATATAACTGTTGGAATTAAGAATAGTAAGGGGAACCAATTTCCCTCTCTCTTTACTCCGGAGACTATATGCACTCTGATCTACATATATGGCTGTAAGGCTCCTTTCTAACTTGCTCAACTTATTGAAAACTTCTTATGCACCATCTTGGCAATAGAATGTCATAGGTTTCCCTCTACTTGGTTAGAGACTAGCCACATCCAAGCCTTGGTCATTTGCTTTCCCCTCCCCATCTGGAAATGAGTAAGATCCTTAGCATTTTAGACCAGATATCTAGGAGTGCGATACTCCAGGACCTCCCCTGTCGCTATATGGACGCTATGGGAATGGTGAGGATTAAAGGACCCGCTTAAATAATAATAGCAGTGGGGATCACATACTTTGATTATGGCGGCCCCCTACTATTATAATAAACCTTGCTAGCATATTGAACCAGTCGGGGGATCCTCCGCTTAGTTGGAGCTAGATAGTCGTTGGATGGGTATATAGTGATTTGAAATAGGAAGTATCTGAAGAGAATGAGCCATGACAAACATTCAAGAGCCCGCCCAAAACCCTTTACCCCAATGCTCTCGGACCTGTGTACGGTTCTAGGCCATTAGGTCAAAGGATAATTGAACTCAAACTACACTGAACAGTCTACTACAGAAGATATTGGATCAACTACTATTGCATCAACGACTAAGGTTGGCACTGGATTAGCTTCCCTTCTTCTCTCGTGTGCCCAATAATCGTCCTGCGTCTGGGCGCCATGACCAGGTCTGTGCCATGCCCATCTGTCGTGCAACTTATTGCTCGATAAAAATTATGATCCCCCTTGTTCTGCACCTTTCTAGGCGGTGTTTTATTAAGACTACCATAGACGGGTGGGACTATGATCTTGGATTTCTATTCTTTGATTCACCGGACCCTACAAAACCAGATCTATCCCTCAACGTATCCCCATAAACACAACATACCCACTCTGCATCGATCAATCACAAAGTCAGTCTGCCTTTAGTAACATCAGACTATGACTAAACACTTTGAATGGTTAATAATACGTGTAGATGCCGAGTTTGCATCATTTGAGCAAGCAACGCCCTCGATAGATACAGGCATGGAACCATTAGTAGTTCTAGCAGCACTAGCACAATAAGCATAGGCATCATGGGCGAAGGCCCTCTCATAGAACATACATAGACTGCAAGATATGCATTATGCCGGTTGTTGCACCAAGCAATGCGTCTTGGTGCAACATAGTGGCCATGCATAAGAGTGGAAGCCAATGGGCAATGTCTTGTTAAAATAGGCAATATATGGCAATGTCCAATCAATCCACTTGACAATGTCTTAGGATGTTAATAATCAATGTCTTCCTCATATGAATATCTTCACATGTACTTTAATTCCCCCCACTTCGACCATTAAACCATAATAACTTGCACCATGACTTTTTTAAATTATTAATTTTTTAAGTTTCAAACAATATATGTAAATTATATCACTTTATTTTTTTTAATTATTAAATTTCTCTTGCAACATAGAAAGCAGTTAATGAAGAGAACCCCTTGATAAATAATATAACCGCTATAATTACTAGATAAAACACAGTTACAAAAATAATTTCATTATAAGGTTGTCAAACAGTAAGAAGATTTAGATGTTGAATATTTCTAACACAATGTTAACTAATGGAGGTAATCCTATGATGTCCACAAATGCCACTATGTAACTATGAACAAGGTTGAGCAATTCATGGGATTCTATCATGTAGCATATATGTTTATTGACGGCATGAGATTTTATCATGAATCATTTATATTTAATGAGGGCATGGGAAAATCTTGAAATATATATCTGGATAAACATGATGACAAATTTTATCAATTTTGTTACATTGACAAATTTTATCCAAGTTTATCCTAATATTAAAATACGTTATTAAATTTATTAAAGATCTGGTACTTAATCATAAGCTATTTTGGCATGGGCATTATAAAATTTATAATGAGAACATATGTGCAAATATTTATTTATTACATAAAAATCATCATGGAGAGAGATTCCAAGTTTGGATGCTCGTGCAATATATTTTGTAATGTTCCCAGGAAAGTTTCTGGTAGAAGCAATACACTTTTTGTTATTGATGAAAATCAATTAATGTTCATACAGTGAGATGAATTTTGGTTTATATATAAAAGTTGATTAGGGTTTTAGTATTTGGATTACAATATTTCAGCGAGCATCATTGATAAATACTATGACCTTTGAATTTAAGCAATAACGGAAACTCTCTATTCTGAGTAGACATGAGACCTTTGAATTTAAGCAATAACTGAAATCAAGTCAAACAATGGCATCGAATCAAACAATGGAAATCCTACCCCAAGGCAGGGACTTTGCTGCTCTGCAGCTCCACTTGTTATATATATACATATATCTGTTGTATCAACCTCCCACGAACATATACGCATGGATCCTTAATCAACAAAATAATGGAACTTAAATCCTCAACCTCTTACACCACACGGATGGGACTGGAACTCAACACCCATAGCTTTTCACTCACAGCTACGTAGATAAAGCTCAAAAACTGTCCTTCTCGAGCGAGCGAGAGCTCTCAAGTAGTGGAAGGTGTGTTAGTGGCATCCATTTCCTTCCAAACAGAAGCCACGGCGGCCATGGCGTTG
>JZKD02S1676355.1:154487-176329 GCA_000966675.3 Picea glauca | reverse complement strand
CCGCTTTGCAAACTCGAGCAGCGGGATGAGATGGCCCGATCCAGGCCCAGGGAATATTGCCACATGAGGTTTTTGGCTCTGCTCTGGCCACTCCATGAATGTATTTCTCTAATTCAACCAATAAATGCAAAGATTTGAAGGGTGGGTTCTGTCAAGATGGGAGATGAAGCAGAAACGGTAGTTATAAAATAATTCCTTGAACCCGCTTGCGTTGTCTTCGATCACTTGGGAAACCAGCCAAAACTACAGACAACTGGGTGGGTTTTTTTTTAATTTGTTTGTTGACTTTGGATTAGCAGGTTGGCTATTTACGTCACTGCACACGCACATAATCTGACGAGGCTCACGTTCTACAATTTAACAATCAATCAAAATTGCGATGATGACGAGGCTCACGTTTTACAATTTATAAAACTAGCATACCTCTCTTAAAAGGGCGAATAGGAATGCTGAAATTAAAAAAACATAAAAAAATGAATAGGAATGCAGAAATAAAAAAAATAATAATAATATTGTTAATGATAATGATGAAAATATTTTAATTAGAATTATCTGTAGTATACCACTATTTTGATGATGACTTTCTACTATGATTTTAGGTATATATATTTTAACATATTTTAGAACCCAACACATTTTGGAAGTAAGATATGTATATTAATATATAAATATTTAAAAAATTTAATTAATATTTACATATATAAAAAACATGAATCTCTAATATAATATTAATTCAAATATTATACAAGTCTAAAAACTTGGCATTATATTATATTTACATTTATATATAAAAGATATTTAAAAATTAAAAAATATTTATTAAATATAAAAACAATTATGTATACAATTATTCTTTACCAAGTATAATAAAAAACATTATTTAAAGACCATAACATATTAATAAGCATTACCTATGAAAACATTCAATAATATATTTTATGTAAACATGTTTTAAAGGTTGTCAATTGCTTTGTTTGACTTTTCTTTCAAAAGAGAGCTAGTATAAGGCGTAAGCTACAAGAAATAAGAAACATAAAATGAAGTCATTCTAGATATCCTCCATATCTTTATGGATTAAATGCAAATGAATCTATTCATTATTATTGTCATTGGTTTTTTGATATGATTAAAAAATGTTATGTTGAAATGACATTATGTGGTAGATTGTGCATGTTATGCTTTTGAAGTCTAGATGACAAAAATTAGTTATGCTTATGCCTTCACCTAATTGATGAAATTAAAAATATGCATATGTTTTGATACTTTTCTATCTATTTCATTTATTGAAGTCTAAATGAAAAAAAAAATAGTTGTATGTATATATTCATCTAATTCATGAAATTAAATATATATTTGTGTTTTGATACCTTTTTTTATCTACTCTACTTCTTGAAGTCTAAATGAAAAAAATAGTTGCTTGTATATATTTGTCTATTAAATATATGTATATATATATATTTGTTTATTAATTATTTTATACCTTTCTTTCTACTCCATTTTAATATAAACAAGGTGTTTGTAATGATAAATTTACACTAAAATTTTGAATTACAAAATAAAGATACAACAATAAATTATTATAAATAACAAGGTGTTTGTAATGATAAATTTACACTAAAATTTTGAATTACAAAATAAGGATACAACAATAAATTATTATAAATTGTTAAAATTTTAAAACATTTATATTAATTGAAAATAAAAAGTAAACATATTTTTTACATGTATATTATATTATCAATAGATTATTATAAATTTCTAAAAAATCAAAACATTTATATTAATTAAAAATAAATGAAAACAATGTGAAAAAACAAGCCCTAAATGCTATCAATAACTTTACTTCCCATGACTATTTAATTGTAGGGTCATGGAACTTCTCTTTTATCTAAATTTAATAATTTATTTTTTTTGTTGAAATTCATTTTCAAATTCATTATATACATGAAATTTAACAATTACATATTTCTCTTAACTCAAAAAACAATTAACAATTAATTAGATAAGGTTAATGAGAAAATAAGTAATTGGTAATTAGATACCTAAAATTATCTTGATTATAAATGAAATACCATTATAAAAATATTACAACGAAAGCGTTAAATGGTTTAGCATTATCTTAAGTTGTTGGGTTTTCTCATAGTTGTCAAAAGAAGTTCCAGCGAAGAGATGGAAAGAAAATCAATGGAAGTCTTCTAGTTTGTCATCTTACACACTCTCCGCTGAAAAGCAAGTGTTTCCTGATTGAATATGTCACCTTTGTAACACTAAGCCAGTAGAAGTAATAGAAGTTGGTAGAAGATGAAAAACACTTCTTCTTGGATTGTCATGCCTATACCCATATTAGATTTCATTTTAAAAATATCTTCCACATTACCGGTTTTTCTAACCTCTTAAGTCATCAAAACTATAGTAAGCATAAAAATACAATTTTAAAGAAATTGAAGTAATCTATTACCTTCGTGAGGAAACCAAGAATGTTAATCATCATCATGATCATCACAAATAATTAAGCATTAATATAAATTTATCTTAATTATTTTACATTTACATTTACATTTAAAATAAAAATAATGAAATGTAAATATGGGATGAAAGAGTGTGTCACCTTTGTGACACTAAGAAAATTAAAAATGAAAAACACTCTTTTAGATTCAATTATTAAAAAACTTTCTCATAAAAGTTTGTTAAAGGTTTTTTTTATTTTTTTTGAAATCTTAATTTTTTTTTTCAATTTAAAAAATTTTTATAAATTGGTATAGTTTAAATATTCTATGTTTTTTTTATTTTATAATTAGATTTTTGAAAAAACTTATTGAAAAAGTATTAAAAAAAAATTAAAAACATAAAACTTTTAAATATATAAAATTTAAACTATTAATTTAGGAATTTGATATTATTGGATATGAATTTATTTTAAAAACATTAATAATAAAATCAAATAAATGTTTTTAAAAAAACTTGGCAAGGTGTTTTCTTCTTAAATTTAATGTTAACCCAATATAAAATTGAATGAAGATAATATTAAGATTAATACTTCCTAAAATATTTTTTTACATGAACTTCCTAAAATATTAGGAAATCAAAGTTAATATTAGATTTTTTTAAATTAGGAATACTTCCCTAATATGTAATATTAACTTCATTCACCACCTTTGATGGTATGCACTTCAAATTACTTTGCCATTTTTTTAAACTTCTGTCGCCCTTTCATACCTTTTTGTCTCCTGTGATATTGGTTTTCTCCACCCCTTTTTAAGTCACTTTAACTTTGTGCATGTTTTGATTCGACTTATTTATTGATGACGCTTCTTGCAGGTTTTGATTTGACTTTTGCATTGATGACGCTTTGTGCAAGGTCTTCATTAGAGACATAATCTGAGGTAGTGGGAATAAGAAGGTTTTCAAGGGATAGTTTTTTATGGGACTTTAAAGTGATAATCGAGAAGGAGTGGCGGTTTAGACTGATGGCATATGTGTTTTTTCAAAACCTGTCAACCTGTTGACAAGTTTTTCACAAAATCTCTTCCTATATATGCCTTCGACATAAATATATGTTTTTATTTTTTTATTGGAAAATAATGTTGATAATATTAATAGTAATAAGTTATTTGGGGACAAGAGGTTAAATTGTAATAAAGGTGGTATTTGGTTTCATATACGGGATTAGATTTAGATGTTATTACAAAATACAGGATTCCACTTAGGAGTATTTTTAACCATTTGGATGTAAGTATATTTTGATTTTGAAGTAAAATCTAAAAGTACTTCTAATTGGTTAAGAGTAGTATCTTTTAAATGATTTTCCTTATTGCATAAGGATGATGAATCCACTAACATTCACAAATAACAACTATTAATAATCATCCTCACTATTAATTAATCACTAAGTTATAATCAAATATACCATTTAAAAAAATAAAAAACTAATCCTAAAATTTGACAACCATTTTCTTAAGGTAAGAGGACCACCATCATTTTATACTTCATAGTGAAATTTATAATTTATGTTTTTTTTTTTTTTCATGCATTCTAATGCTCATAAAAAAACTTTAGTCATGCTAATTAGTAAGTATAGTTTTCTCATTCACACACACACACACACACACACACACACACACACACACACACACACACACATGAGACTTATTAGTCTGTGCCGAAGGCGATCGATAATTCGTTGACTTCATATTAGTTTGTCCTTTGACTAAATATTTTTTGCATAGTCTCTATTGTTCAAACTATTGTTATTATTATTAATAATTTTTTTATTTTTTGTTATTATTAAGTACCTAGGCATTTTTATTATTACGTACATAAATAGTCCTACCACATTGCATTCTTTCTTAAATGTTTACATAGCACGAGGCCCTTGGACGGTCCTGACAGCCTTAAATGTTTACCTAGCATGCCTCACAGCCTTAAATGTTTACTTAACAGGCATGTTACAATACATTTTCCTCTGATTTTTTTTTATACAATGTTGTTTGCAATGAATATGGGCAATATTGTTCTTCAACGGCATTACTGGTTCACTGGTTGATGCTTTTTCGTTGGTTCGATGGATGCTACTTACTGTTGTTTGATTCAACTTTGCAAAGTTGAGGTCCTGCAGCTGCACTTGGACCTCTTGGTGCTTGTTCACTGGTTTGTTGTTTGCATGTTGCTCTTGTTTGCTTCAACTTAGCAGGGTTGAGGTCCTGCATCCGCAGTTGGAATTGTTGTTGTAGTTTGCATGCTTGGGATTCTGCAACCACAATTGGAACTATGCTTCTATCGTTCTCCATTGGTGGGTGGGTTTCAGTGCCATGTTTACCTTCCTATTCGTTGTTTGTTATTTCTAGTTTGCAAGTAAAAATTTTCAATACTGGGAATGCCTGGGTCAAAATCCTCTTCCAGGACATCTTTGTATGTGAGTACTATGACCAGATAACAAGGAGTCCGGTGCTATATTGGTCTTCTTATTGAACATCAATGTTTGACATAGAACCCACCTCTATCGCATCCATAATGACATATAAAAAAGGAAATCGAATTTTCTCCTCGTTTTTTTCTGTTCCTGAAAACCGTATGTTTGGTGCATTTTTTTCCATGTTGTTCCCTTCCAATCACATGTGCCCACTTCCATATCCTAGACATCGAACCAGGACTCATTGGAAAATAACAATGCAAAAAAAATATGAGGTACAGTCTGAAAAAATGCACCAAATGTATGGTTTTCAGGAACATAAAATGCGAGGAGAAAATTCAATTTCCTTTTTTATATGTCATTGTGGCTGCGATAGAGGTGGGTTCTATGTTGAACATTGAAAGTCATGAACAAGACCAAGAAAACCTTATAGTCATGTTCCTCTGGTCGTAGTCATCACATACAAAGATGTTTTGCAAGAGGATTTTGACTAAGGCATTCCCAGTATTCAAAATTCTTACTTGCAAACTGGAAAAAATAAACAATGAATAGGGATGCAACCATGTCAGTGAAACTTAACCGTGAATGGGGAACGACATAAGCACAATTCCAATCGCGGATGTAGAATACCAACTGTCCAAACTGCAACTTTCTTAAATGTTTACACAGTGGGATGCCCTTGGATGGTCCTCATAGCCTTAAATGTTTACCCGACAGGCCTCACAACCTGAAATGTTTACTTAACAAGCGTGTTACAATAAATTTTCCTCTGATTTTTTGGATACAATCTTGTCTGCATTGAATTTAGGCAATATTGTTCTTCACCAGCATTACTGGTTGGCTAGTTGATGCTTGTTCATTGGTTCGTTGGATGTTGCGTATTGTTGTTTGATTCAACTTTGCAAAGTTGAGGTCCTGCAGCTACAGTTGGACGTCTTGGTGCTTGTTCAATGGTTTGTTGATTCCTCGTGTTTGCTTCAACTTTGCAAGGATGGGATCTTGCAGCCGCAGTTGGACCTGTTGTTGCAGTTTGCATGATAGGCATTCTGCATCCGCGATTGGGATTGCGCTTCCTTCGCTCCCCATTCACTGGTAGGTATCAGTGTTGTGGTTGCATTCATGTTTGTTGGTTGTTGGTTGTTGTTTTTTATTTCCAGTTTGCAAGTAAGAATTTCCAGTACTAGGAATGCCTGAGCCAAAACCTCTTGCAGAACATCTTCGTATGTGACTAATACGACCAGATAAACATGAGTGTGTTGTTGTCT
The DNA here is from genome assembly GCA_000966675.3 of Picea glauca. Classification (NCBI taxonomy): domain Eukaryota; kingdom Viridiplantae; phylum Streptophyta; class Pinopsida; order Pinales; family Pinaceae; genus Picea; species Picea glauca. Next base: position 170,155 of record JZKD02S1676355.1, on the reverse strand, counting down.
TGGTATTTTTCTTGAACGTCGTTGTTCGACAGAGATCCCACCTCTGTCGCAGACATAGTGACATATAAAAAAAGGAAATCCAATTTTCTCCTTGTATTTTCTGTTTGTCAAAACCATACATTTGGTGCATTTTTTTCATGTTGTTTTCTTCCAAAACATCTTGTTCCCCTTTGAATGTCAATGTTGGACATATAAACCACCTCTGTTGCACCCATAGTGAGATATAAAAAAGGAAATCAAATTTTCTCCTCATATTTTATGTTCTTGAAAACCATACGTTTGGGTGCAACCCTTGCACTGAAACTTGCCCGTAAACGAGGAACCCCATAAATGCAGTTCCAGTGGTGTATACAGAATCTAAACTGTGAAATATGCAACAATAGGTCCAACTATAGATGCAGAGCTTCAACCTTGCAAAGTTGAAGCAAACAAGAGCAAGCAACAAACAACAAACCAATGAGTGAATTGACCAATCATTGCTTTGTGACTACCATCGGGCTACTATTTTGTGACCGAATTTCAGATTAGAGGGAGTGGGCATGACCACACACTATTTTCGATAGAGGGTGCACCGGTCTATGGAAATGACAACAACTCACATATTGAGCAGTTTCTGAACAAATACATAACATGCAACATAGATCATTTGGATCCAGGGCTTGCCAAATTTCATAGACATTATCATACAAGAAGCTATAAAAAATGAAAAAAATCACATTTCAGATACAACTTCCTTGTGTTGCCAATGAAAACAACAAGAATCGTAGAGACAATTAGTTTGGAGGACAATGTTTTCATTGAGAAATCTAAATATTTGTTCGCATTTCTGGAACAATGAGGCTTTGATGACTTAATGAGCTTCCATACTTCTTGGAAGAGCTAAATCTAACAAAAGATGAGTACATCCAAGGAATACAATCTACATTTAAACAACCAACATTCTTCCTTAAATGAAAACTTTTACATATATGGAACAACAGTTTCTCCAAGGACCAACCAGTTCTGTGGAATGAAAATATAGATCCACAGTATGATGTCAATGCATATGCCACAACATCATTTTGTACCTCGTACATGACAAAGTTTGACAAATCTATGACAAGTGCATTTAGAATAATACGCAAAGAACATGAAAAAAATCATATCGATATTATGCAAATGATACATGCACTTGGAAATATACATTGCTTGATCTTCAACAAATGCCTGCTCAACAAACAGTCCACGTTGCACTTTCCTTGCCCTTGCACTATGGTTCAAGGAAATGTGTCTTCACAAACACATCTCCACTTGAGAAACACAAATTGAAACATGGTTTTACATTTGGGCCACCAAAAATACTATTAAAATATAATAATATGAAAAAATGTTGAAATAGATATAAACACCATCTCTTTGAAATTGAACCAGAGTTTCTTGAGCTCCAACTATATTTCATAGCTGAGAATGTTTTTCCCATAGTTAATGTTTTTCTATGGATTCATAATTATCAGACTAAGTGTTGTTGTGTGAGGGATAAAGTTATTTTCTCCCTTTCTTTTTTCTCTTCTATACTTACCCATTTTTCACTTTTCTTCTTCCCCTCTATTATCCGTTTCCGGTTCTATACTTAGTCATGTTTCTATGCTTGCGAGTTCCCGAGGTGGAGAACTGACAAATCCTCATCTCCATATATATCTTCACATCATGAGTCTGACCGACCGTTGTTCATTTTCATACTTAGCCAATTTTATGGTCGTGGGTAGGTGCTATCGAACTCTCATGCCCCGTCTTCAGGGTATACATATTGCACCAAAAAATTTGGTGATCTACAATTCGACCCCAGACTCCTTGAACTCAAAAGCCTCACTGTACCTATGATGACTCCGTATGATCGCCCCACATTTCCATACTTAGTCGAGTCTTCAAAGTTTTGTGGGTTCATAGACTCTCGAGTTCACAAAAGTTTGAAAGAATTTTTTACTCCCCTCCATCCCCACCACCTTCTCCCCTTCCCAATGCACATTCCATACTTAGTTGAGTCTTCAAATTTTCGTGGGTTCACAGAACCTCGAGTTCACAAAAGTTTGAAATCATTTTTCACTCCCCTCTATCCCCACCACCTTCTCCCCTTCCCAATGCACATTAATTATTATTTTACTAGTGACAACTCACCAAACACGTTCAAAAAGATTGGGATTAATAAGCAAAAATCTCAAGGAAATCTCCCATTAAAATGAATTAATGGGAGAATATTATGGGATCTGATTTTTTTAAGGCATCATCATAGTAAGAATGCAATATTGTGCTAGCCTGTTGTCATCTACAAAGGTGTTGACGACATGTCCCTCTTTAATACTGTGCATATATTATAGGTTGTCATGGCGCTATCGAACTCTCATGCCCCCTATTCTGTGATATGCATCTTGCACCCAAAACTTCTATGATCTACAATTCGACCCCAGACTCCTCGAACTCACAAGCTTCAATCTACCTATGATTAGTATGTGCTCATCCCTCCGACCTCCCCGCGTTTCCATACTTAGTCGATTCTTCGCCTCTTGTTGTCGCAGGTTCGCGAGTTCATGAACTCCTCGGTCCAGAAAATTTTGAAAGCATTTATTGCTCTCATCTATCCCTGCCACCTTTACACACTTTCCAATGAAAATTAATTACGCTTTTAATTGGTGAAAATTCACCACACAAGTTAAAAAAGATTGTCATTAATAACCGAAAATCTCGAGGACATCTCCGATTAAAATGAATTAAACCAAGATCTATGAGATATTATATTATCATCCCCCAATGTTCATTTTAAATGCTATCAGGACACAATTACTGTCACATGTTGCAATACAAACAAATATTCATCAAAACTTTAGATTTTCTCACAGGCACCCCAGATGCACTCCAATCGCCTGATATCCAATTGGCAGAGGTCAATATTATGGGGTCTGAACTATTTTTTTTTTGTGGATCTTGAACTTGGAAAAATTGTTGTTTACTTTTGTTTTTTTAAGGCATTATACCCCTCCTTTCCATACTTTGTCGATTATTCACCTCTTGTTGTCACAGATTCGCGGGTTCCCGGGCTTCTAGGATCACAAAACTTTCAAATCATTTTTCGGTCTCGTCCATCTCCATCACCTTCACATCCTTCCCAATGCACATTAATCATGCCTTTATTAGTGACAAATCACCACTCATATTTGAAAATATTGGCATTAATAGGTGAAAATGTCGAGGACATCTCCCATTAAAACACATTAAACCAAGATTTGCAAAAGATTATATTACCATCCTCCAACGTTCATTTTAAATACTTATTCCCATTTCCCTCTATCATCGAAAACTTGGGCTTTAAGGTGCCTTCCTTGTAATGATCTTGGTCATCCACATGTGAGACAACTTAGAGATTCCATTTAGGCCCAATTGAAAGACGAGGGAGTGGTTTTTTGTGACATCATATTTGAGGGAAAAAAATTATGCTAGCCAACAGAAATTCAGACAAAAAAAATTCAAGTATATTATGATTAGTATTCTCCCTGTATTTGATCCTTCGATTGGTTGAAAGGCCTGGTTGAAGATTTGTATGTTGAACTTCTTTGTTTTGTTACTGGAAATTGGAAGGGACTTTCCAGTCACCTACAAAATTCTCCTTTGTCGAAGTATATAGCTTCTTCCAACAACACAAATTTAGCAAGTGTATCAAATCCTACAGACCACACCAGAATTTATCTTTCTTTGGAGGAGTCACGCATATCGTGGCTTACAAAATGGTCTGGAATATTCGGAAGTGACGCCAAATATTACTCCATGCACGAATATACTTAGAAGGAAATTATAAATTTGGATTCTCACGAGGGTGAGAAATTGTATGAGTGGTTGAATCAACATCCTAAAATTACAGAACTTTCTATGTCAAAGTTTGTTGAACGACTTTTGGGTGTAGTGACAGACTTGACAGAAAGTCAGCTTCTCTTTTGGTCACTGACCTCTAGATGTAGTATCAGACTTGATATACAATCAACTTTATATCACTACTGCACATTTTTTTCACTATTACTATGCAAATAATTGCATCTGGGTCGAAGAGATTACCACTCTTTGAACGAATATTCTCCTACTGGTTGAAGGTGGTTATATAATCTAGGAACGAGGTTCTCAAAATTTTATGATGCCTTCATCGACAAGTAATTGGGAAAATTTAATGGGAAGGAATTATGAACTATGGATTTTGCAACACTTTCTGAAGATTACTTTATACTACCACCTTCTGCAGGAAGTTTGTCGTATTTAGGTAATGCTTTGGTTTCTGAAGATCACCTTTCACTACCACCTTAATGTAATGATTTTGTTTCATTCTTTAGAATATACCTTGATGTAGTAGATATTCCAGAGCTATTTCCACCGAATATCAATCTTCCTGCTCTTTCTCGTGCTTGAATAAGGAGAATGCATTTCTTCTATTGCAGTAGATCCAATATTTGAAAAAAAACGGAAGTTGCTCGATGCTTGAAGCATTAACTTGTCTGGTTCTCAAACAAATTTCCATGACCTAGCCGCAAAAAAACCTCGATTTGTTCATCAGGATCACAGGTCGATAAGCACAAAGTTCCTTCCTGGTCGTAGAGTGCTTCCATGCCCAACTTAGGTTTGCACAGATGCTTTTATTGCTAGCTTGTTTCTTTCTCTCGGTGGTCGATCCTTCTATCCCAACCAACATGATGGAAATAAAATAACTCTAGGGATTTTGATCACTTTCAGGGATCTGAGTTGACTATATATTAATTTTAGTTAAATTAAAAATGTTTATGTGTGCAACCTAATGTTAGACATATAAATACAATTTTTTTATTTTTTAAAATATAAAACAATGTATTTTTTTAACACACGACTGGTCGAAAAGTTTCAGACGTTGTTTGGGATTCACGTCCTTCAAGGATGTAAATTAATTACACAATTAATATTTCTTGTGGAAATGCATTCAACTCGTCCTTGACTATGGAAATTGCATTAACACTGCAATTTCCAGATAATAAATGTCTGACATGCACCTAATGTCGAGGTCATCATCGCACAGGACACACAACCTCCAAAGATTTCTGGACTCACAACAACATCGTAATTGTTGTGACAAAGAAACGCTAAAGTCAATGCTCTTTTGCAGGTCTAACAACTCTGTAGTCTAAGTGCTTTGACAATGACAGGCTTACTTGTTCACTGCATTACCGCCCTACAATCGATGACACTGTTTCCAATGCCACCATCAGTGTTAATGTCTGAAGTTGAAGCTATCTGGAGCCTGGAGTCACCGCTAGTGTCAATGTTTGAAGCTGAAGCTACCTGGATCCTAGGGTCATGACTTGATACACTTGACATTAGTACCAATAGTGATCAAAATTTGATTGTATGTCGAGTCTATTACTACATCCAGAGGTCGCTCAACAAACTTTGAGATAGAAGTTGGTTGTCTGTCGAGTCTGTTACTACATCCAGAAGTCACTCAACAAACTTTGAGAGAGAAATTGTTGTAATTTTAGAATGTTGATTCAACCACTCATACAGTTTTTCACCTTCGTGAGGATCCAAATTTATAATTTTCTTCAGAGTATATTTTGGCATGGAGTGATATTTGGCCTCACTTCCGAATATTCCAGACCATTTTGTGAGCCACAATATGTGTCACTCCTCTGACGAAAGATAGATTCTGGTGTGGTCTGCAACATTTGATACACTTTCCAAATCTGTGTTGTTGGAAGAGTCTATATACTTCAACAAAGGATCATTTTGCAAGTGACTTGAACGCCCCTTCCAATTTACAGCAATAAAACAAAGAAATTCAACATACAAATCTTCAGGCATGCCTTTCAACCAAACAAATGATCTAATATAGGGAGAATACCAATCATAAGATACTTGAATTTTTTGTCTCACCTTCTATTGGCCAACATAATTTTTTTCCCCCAAAGATGACGTCACATAAAACCACTCCCTCGTCTTTGAATTGGGCCTAAATCGCATCTATAAGTTGTCTCAGATGTGGATGACTAGGAACATTACAAGGAAGGCATCTTAAACCCCAAGTTTTCTATGACAAAGGGAAATTGACACTTATCAAAGTATGAAATGTTGCATGAAAAGATAATGTAGCTAGGCCATATCTAGAAGAGACAAACTATTCAAGAATCTAACTGAGATAGATCTATCTAGCAACACCCATGAAGTCCAAGACCCGAATTGATATTCAACTCGTTTATTTTTACCAGGAAAGCATTTGACGATCAAGTTGAAATCTATAAAAGACTGTCATTTGAAAATTTATATAGCATTCTTGAATATGGTGAAGATGTTGTGAAAAAACTGGCTAGTTGATTATTGGATTAAAAACCAAGATATTGAAGAGGCATTGCACAACCTCTCTATTGATCTGAGGGACTTGGAAAGTGAATTCTTCAGTATAAAAATCCAACATGAAATCAACGTGATAGCCATCAGGATCTACATCGAGGAGTGGTTCAAAAAGGTTGTCGACAAGATTGGCAATGAAGGACAAAGGACGCTTGAGACGATTCCCATAACTTCCAAGGAAAGTCATAAAAGGACATCAACGAGCAAATGACAAGGCATGGGAAACCATCATAGGTAAGTTCATACTGATCACATTCTTATGTATTTGTCAATGTCTTTATCTAGTTAGTCTACCTCTTTAAATAGAAAGGTTTAACCCAGGACTGGCAATTTTGTCTTTCTTTTTTCCAGGTCTTATTGTCTTCCATCGCCGACTTTCTTCTTTCTACAAGCTTGATTCTTGTACATATTTTATTTATGGTCCACAGGAGCCCCAATCCCAATCATTATGGCAAACACATTTAAATTTCAGAGAATATGTGCTGAACTATATATATTTTTTACAAATTCCAAGAGAGCTACTTTGGGAAATAATCTCAGTTGTATTTTGTAACCCAGTTTATTTGAATATAAAATATTTGAGGTTGTTGTATGGTGTTTTCCAATGTTTAATATTGTTTTTTTTAAATTGGGTCATTTTCCTGTACATCTATTGATAGATGAATTCAACCTCTTTCTACAAGAATTTAAGACACTCTCTGATCCGTAGTTAAACATGCATGACAAGCTTTTTTTTCCCTGCCCGACACTTTGATTTAAATAAAAGCTACTCTATTCACTTCTTACATTTTACATGGAAGAATAATTTTTGATAGGACATAGTTCTGTGGAGCCCACTCTATACTTAAGAAACAAATGGGTAGGCAAGTCCTTCTTTCATTCTTAGGGGCCCCATAAATAGAGTAGATGAATGACTCTATTTCAACATGGCAACTGAGGTGTTCATGTCATGTTCCTGTTCAATATTGTGCATAAATTACAACTTCTTGTATTTGAGGATATCCTTGCATATAAAAATGTTACGTCATATATTTCTTTTTCTGTTGCTTATGGGCTTGAGCAAAATTTGCTAGCCGAAAAACACCCTGCAAATTGGAAGATGGTTTACATTTGGACCACAAATAATCTATTAAGATACATTAATATGAATACTATTCGAATAAATATAAAAAAATTCTCTTTAAACTTGAAGCCGACTTTGTCGACCTCCAAGTATATTACATAGCTGAGACTAAATGTTTGTTTCTCCCTTTCTTTTCCCTCCTCTATACTTACTCGTTTTTCCCTTGTCTTCTTCCCCTCTATTATCCCTTTCTGGTTCTATACTTATTCACATTTTTATGATCACCGCTTCCTGGGTTGGCGGACTGGAAGATGCTCATCTTCATCTATATCATCACATCATGAGCCCGACCAACCATCGTCCCTTTCAATACTTGGCCAATTATCTGACCATCGGGTCTCGGGTTAGCGATATCGAACTCTTATGCCCTGTGTTCTATCATATACATCTTGCACCCAAAAAAATTGTGATCTACATTTTGGCCCCGGACTCGTCCAACTCGCCAGCTTCACTATACTTGGGTTCACAAAAGTTTCAAACCATTTATCGCTCTCTTCCATCCCCACCACATTCATCCCTTCCTAATTCATATTCATTATGCTTTTACTATTGACAACTCACAACAGAGGTTCGAAAAGATTGGCATTAATAAACGAATAGTAGATGGTGTTCTGTGAGATACTTACCCCTTTTTCCCTTTTCTTGTTCCCCTCTATTATCCCTTTATGGTTATATACTTAGTCATCTTTCTATGATCACGATTTCTTGGGTTGGTGAACTGACATATCCTCATCTCCATCTATATCCTCACATCACGAGTATGACCAATCGTCGTTCCTTTCCATACTTAGCCAATTTTATGGCCGTGGTTTCCGAGGTTGACACTATCAAACTCTCTTGCTTCTTGTTGCTTCACATACATGTTGCACCCAAAACTTCCGTGATCTACAATTCCAGCCTGGAATCCTCAAACTCACAAGATTCACTCTACTTAGGTTCACAAAAATTTCAAAGAATCTATCGCTACCTTCCATCCCCACCACCTTCGCGCCCTTCCAATGCACATTAATTATGCTTTTATTGGTGACAACTCAACACACTAGTACGAAAAAATTGGCATTAACAAGCAAAAACCTCAAGGACATCTCCCATTAACACGCATTAAACCGCCATTTATGACACTCTGACCGACCATCATTCCTTTCCATTCTTAGCTAATTTTTTCCTCGTGTTCCGTGATATACATATTGCACCCAAAAATTTTGTGATCTACAATTCCACCCCAGGTAGCACAATCTACGAAATCGACCTCCCTATTACGGACTACTTCCCCATTCCATACATAGCCATTTTTTTGAACAAGGATTCATGGGCAAGTGACCTCTAGATTGCACTTCCATTGTTCTGTGACCTACAAAAAACACCTGGACCTCCGTGATATACAAATTGACTACCAAACTCCCACATTATCCCCTCTTCCATGTTACACATTTTTCACTCAAAATTTGTGAGCCATACAATTTGATCGTCAGGGCCTCACGTCTTCTGGAGAACGTTTGTCACCCTATTTTGGATCCTCGGGTTGGCGGGTTCACAAAATCTCCAATTCCTTGTCGTTGTTTCATGTGCCCGCCACCTTCGTACTTCTTTCCAAATATGCAACAACTAAGGTTTAATGCTAACATTTCATCATGCAACAACCGTAAATATCGTCATTAATAAGCAAAAGTCTCAAGGAGACAGTCATAGTAACTGTTCCTACACAACTTGTCAAGAAACATATAGAGAATATCTTTCCAGGTAATGGGATATCTATTACAAATTTCAATATATTAGTGAAAACGAGTCTAGCCTACCGTTTCCCTATTCCATACTTAGCCACTTTTTCTATTGCGGGTTCCTGGATAGGCGGGCTCAAGATTGCATTTCCAATGTTATGCGACTTGCAAATAGTACCAAAATTTCCGCGATATACAAATTGACCATTAGACTGCCCCATCATGCCCTCTTTCGTGTTACACATTTTGCAGTCAACACTTCTGAGACATACAATTTGACCCTCGGGCCCTCACTTTTGTTGGTTATACCTTGTAACCCTATTTTGAAGCTCGACCGACCGCTTTCGATAATTAGCCATTCCTTAATTGTCGTTACTTGTCCCTGCCACCTTCATACTTCTTTCTGAATATGCAATTAGTAAGCTTTAATGCTAACAGGGCATCATGGAGGAACCGTAAAGATTTCCATTAATGAGCGAAAGGGTCGACGAGATCTCCCATACTTTCGCGATATACAAATTGATTGTCGGACTCCCACATCATCCCCTCTTCCATGTTACACATTTTGTACTCAAAAGTTCTGAGACATACAATTTGACCATCGGGGCATCACATCTCCTGGGGAACCCTTGTCACCTTAGTTTAAAGCCCGTCCGACCGCTTTCCATACTTTCCCATTTCTTGGAATCTCTTTCGTGGATCCTTGGGTTGGAGGGTTCATGAAATCTCCAATTCCTAGTCATTGTTTCCTGTGCCTGCCACCTTCACACTTCTTTCCAGGTATGAAACGAACAAGGTTTAATACTAACAATTCATCATGCAACAACCGTAAATATCGTCATCAATAAGCAAAAGGATCGACGAGATATTCACATTGACTATCACTACAAAACTTTCCCAAAAACATGCAGAAAATATCTTGCTAGGTAATGGGATATCTACTACAAATTTCAATATATTAGCCAAAACGAGTTCGGCCTATTGTTGCCCTGTTCCATACTTAGCCACTTTTTCCACTGTGGGTTCATGGACAGGCGGCCTCATGATTGCGGTTCCAATGTTCCATGGCTTGCAAATAGTACCCGGAGTTCCACGATATACAAATTGACCACTGGACTGCCCCATCATGCCCTTTTCTGTGTTATGCATTTTTCAATCAAAACTTCTAAGACATACAATTTGACCATCAGGCCCTCACCTCTCCTGGTTATACTTTGTAACCTTATTTTGAAGCTTGGCCGACCGCTTTCGATAATTATCCATTCCTTAATTTCTCTTCCCCTTCCCCGCCACCTTTGTACTTCTTTCTAAATATGTAATTAGTAAGATTTAATGCTAACAACTCATCATGCAGGAAGCATTAAGATTGTCATTAATGAGCGAAATGCTCGAGGAGATCTCCCATTTATATGCATTAAACGAAGATCTGAGGAGGGTTATATTATCCCTTCTGATTTTTTATCTCAAATAACATGGGATTTCTTTTACAAGTCATCACGTTGGCAGGTTCACGGAATCTCCAATCCTTAATTGCTCTTCGTCGTACCCGCCACATTTTCACTTCTAAGTATGCAATTACTAGTCTTTAATGCTAACAAATCATCATGCAACAGTCGTCGAGATTGTCATTATGAGAGAAAGGATCAAGGATATCTCCCATTCACATGCATTGGACCAATATTTGCAGAGGGTTATATTATCCCTTCCAACTTTTTATTTCAAACATTGTCTAGAGAAAATAGATGTTCTCGTAAACTTATGGCAGCAACTCGACAGTAGTTCTATGGAGATACAGTGAATATCTTCGGCCATGAGGACCAGAACTTCTAGTGGTCCAAGGCATACTCTTACTATTCATCTCGTTCCTCCCAGAATGAAGTAATTTGGACCCCTAGAATCGCTCGTGCAAGCTGCGTCCATGAATTTTTTGACTGTAAGGAGGTGGTCTCTTGGTGCGCTGCAAAATATATCTCAAGCCAAAGAATTGTTCCACTACGTGACCATTCTCTTGTTTCTTTGTCACCTCAGGTCTTCCACAATATGTTAAGATTGTCGGAGCCAACATTGATCTTTAGAGGACAAGACTGCAAGCAGATCCTAAAAAAGCATTATAACGGGTTGGGCCTCTTACCCAAGTTCCTGGAAGACCCGACAACAGTTCTTGAAGATATCAAAAAGTTGCAGGTTAGTTCTTTTAGAAATCCATTCCGAGAAATTTCTTGGTTGTTTACAAGAATAATAGGACATGATTCTACAACAAGCATTTCCTGCATGGTTCTTTATATTTTGTATTTCACAGTCAAGGAACAATCCATTTTTTATTGGAGGAAGCAAATTTCCATTGAAATATGTTCCCAATTGTCACGATTCAAAGAAGGGAATAAATTTTGTATGTCATCCTACTTGGTTTTCACGATAGCATGTTGTTGTCCGTTTCCAAAACTGTCTTTGTCCAAGAAGGTAAACTATGAATTCGACCCAGTAACCTTCTGGTACCAGGCCTTGTGGAGGCACAATGCCTCACATTTTTTATATGAGGTTTTTAATGAATTTGTATCGGTTTTAAAATATTTATTGTTAGGAAAGGATGCTCCCTGTATGTTTGTCCAAGCAACCAAGTTTTTGGACAGGAAGGGAACACTTAAACAAATGGAAAATTACAGTGTAATAATGATTTTTGGCTCCAAGGAAAATCCTGCTTTCCTTCCATGTCACATCACGGACAAGATGTTTGTTACATAAATAATAAGGCAATACAACTACTGGTTGCATTTTTTCCATGAGAAGAGAAAAAAGTAATTCATTCATCTGCCTTGGAAATTTGGGGACATTGTGTTCAGGAACGTCAACAAGATTGATGAATTTGCAGGACATTTCAACAACTTGAACCTAAGATATGTTGAAAGGCTAAGAGGGTTCGACCCTAATGGGATTTTTCTAGAACATTTACTAGCAGTTGGATTTAGCAGCTCTTTTATCCATACACGCATGAACGAAGACATATACAATGATGCCAACACTCCTACTCCCGACGATGGTGACGTGGAGACATTACAAAGCACAATTGAATTGTACAAACAACATGGAAAAGGCTTTGGTGAGAAGAGTGTCCAATCCCCAGCTAGCACTCTCAAGAGCATGACATCACAGAGCATCGCTCCAAAGGCCCACCCCAGTAAGAAAGAAACCCAAAATTCTTCAAATGGAGGAGGAGATAAGAACCCTCCTCACGGAAAATTTGTTAGTTATCACAAGCATCCCATGACGAAGAAGAGAAAAAATGTTGTAGGGAAAGAGGAAGAGCCTGAAACTGAAAGTGAGGACATGGAACTTGAGACTTCTCTGGATAATGTATTCCGCAACATTGATTAGCTCGCGGACGCGATGCACCATAGTTCCATAATGGAAATAGCTAAGATAAACACTTTTGACAAAGATGAATCCTTCGTATTCCAGAGCGTTGTTTTTGACAGCCAATCTAAAAATTTAATTATTTAAAAGAGAGATGTAAGAAATAAGAAAGGAAAATCTCGTTCAGAGATTAACCTTAGGAACATGCAGTCATCCCAAATCTCTCGACTTCACCGAGCAAACAGAGATGCTCTCGATGATTCCATTGGAGGCATTGAAGTGGAGAATGCCAGAATGAGTGACTGAATCAAGGAATTGGAGGAAGATTTGATTCCTAACCCATTGTTTGCTAGTCCTTTAGAAAAAACCATGCCTGCCACCCCTGCAGCCAATTTAAAAGGATCCTCCAACCTCCTCACATCCTGTAGAGGCTATGTGGAGAATAATATCAAGAAAATAATGGTGCTAATTATTGAAGCCTAGGAAACATCACAAAATATAGCTTCTCTTGGAACGAGGGCACATGCTTTGCACAGAAATTTGTAGGGGGAATTAAAAAATGAAGAATGTTTATATCTAGAGATAGTGATCCCTTTTGGAAACCATGTCACCAACATGTCATATCTGAGAAGAAGACAAGAAGATATCCCCTCCCCAAACCGGATCAAACAATTAAAATCATGTTGTAAAGATACATTTAAGAACCTACATCTCATTGTTGATTCATGTGAACAAGCCATATCAAAGAAAGAAGAATTACTCAAAAAACTGACCGAAATAGACTTAGCCGGAAGTACCAACGAGGTTCAAGACCCAAACTTAATCCTCAAGTCCTTTTCCTTAAACAAGCAAGCCTTCGATGAACAAGTCGATATTTTAAAGGGGTTGTCTTTAGAAAATTTTTACGACATCCTTGAATATGGTCAATATGACGTGGACAACTGGCTAGTGGACTATTTGGCACAGAACGAAGAAATTGAACAGGCTCTGGATAGTATTTCTATCGATCTAAGGAAATTAAAAAATGATATTTTCAACATAAAAATCTGGGATGAGATCAATGTGGCCCCCATGAGAAGCTACATTGAAGAATGGCTCCAAAGGGGAATCGACAAGCTCACCGACGAAGGGCAACAACCGGTTGGCACGATTCCAGTGGCCATCAACGAGAGCAATAAAAAGGCATCAACAAGTAAATAGAAAAGGGAGAAATAGATACCATCATAGTAATTCTATATTGATCACAACTTGCTTTCTTTATCAATCCGGTTATTCCACCTCTTTAAATAGAAATCTCTAACCAAAGACTGATAACTTCCAATTTATTCTTTTCAGGTCTTCCTCACAGTCGACTACTTTGCAAACTCAAGCAGTGGGATGAGATGGCCCAATCCAGGCCCAAGGAATATTGCCACATGAGGTTTTTGGCTCTGCTCTGGCCACTCCATGAATGTATTTCTATAATTCAACCAACAAATGCTAAGATTCGAAGGCTGGGTTCTGTCAAGATGGGAGATGAATCATAAATGCTAGTTATAAAACAATTCCATGAACCTGCTTGCATTGTCTTTGATCACTTGGGAAACGAGCCAAAACTACATACAACTGGGTGGGTTTTTTTATTACCATAATCTAAACGTTCTACCTTTTGGAAGTTTTACGACGACTTTTTCTATTTGATTTTGCCCAAAATCCGGTGAGGAATGGTTGTATCTGCATATTTGAGTGGCAAAGTTTGTATAATCCAAGTGCCTCAGTGGTTTTTCAGCATGCTGAATCCCTTTATGCATTCATAAATGCAATTTAAACAACATAAAATAGATATTTTTTCCATATTTACATCACCGGATTCCGGCCTAGAAACCCAAAAGGTAGAACATTTAGTCAACGCCTTTTTTATTTGTTTGTTGACTTTGGATTAACAGGTTGGAAATTTACGTCACTGCACATGTACATATTCTTACGAGGCTCACGTTCTACAATTTAACAATCAATCAAAATTGCGATGATGATGAGGCTCACGTTTTACAATTTATAAAAATATATGTTGTAATCAAAATTGTGATGACGACGAGGCTCACGTTTTATAGTTTATAAAAATATATGTTGTTACTTTTTTATTGGAAAATAATGTTGATAATATTAATAGTAATAAGTTATTTTTGGGCAAGAAGTTAAATTGTAATAAAGGTGGTATTTAGTTTCATATATGGAATTAAAGTTAGATGTTATTAGAAAATACATGATTCCGCTTAGGAGTAGTTTTAACCATTTGAATGTAAGTGTATTTTGATTAGTTTTAACCATTTGGATGTAAGTATATTTTGATTTTGAAGTAAAATCTAAAAGTACTTCTAATTGATTAAGAGTAGTATCTTTTAAATGATTTTCATTATTACATAAGGATGATGAATCCACTTACATTCACAAATGACAACTATTAATAATTATCTTCACTATTAATTAATCACTAAGTTATAATCAAATATAACATTTTAAAAAATAAAAAACTAATCCTAAAATTTGACAACCATTTTCTTAATTTTCTTAAGGTAAGAGGACCACCATCATATTATACTTGATAGTCAAATTTATAATTTATGTTTATTTAATTTTTTATTTTTATTTTATTTTCATGCATTGTAATGCTCATAAAAAATAACTTTAGGCATGCTAATTAGTAAGTATAGTTTTTTCTCTCTCTTTTATATATATATATATATATATATATATATATATAATGTCACGATATCTATTTATTTTTTTATTTTTTTCCTATGGTATGAAGTGTTTTTTTATTGTTATTTTCAATCTTAACTTAAGTTTAAAGTTTTTTTTTTACTAAAAAGAGTTAGGATTCTATTATGTTCAAAATATTGTACAAAAAGACTGTCATTAAAAGAAATCAAAACCAAAACCCAAACCCTGCCAAAGTCACTAAGATATCAAGTCATTACCAGTAGGAGTTAGTCACCTATTAAAGATACATATCCATAGATTTTAGGTTCATGGGATTGTATCCTTAATACATATCTATACTAGGAAGAAGAGAGTGTAACATAAGCTCTTGACTAACTTCCTGGGAT
>JZKD02S1676355.1:90172-108422 GCA_000966675.3 Picea glauca | reverse complement strand
TTTTCTTTACTATCTTTAGCAAAACAGATCCATATTTTTAGGATCTGAGAACAGCTTGTAAAAGGCTATAAAGCTACAGTCTGAAGATCAAGAAAAGGTTCAATCCTGGATACACATTGGGCTATTGTACTAAGACTCTCATTTTCTAATACAGATCACAGGTTCCTTTCCATTTTGGTGTCAGTTTTCCACATTTCTTCTGCACTGTTATCTTGTTGTCAAGTATTGAATGGCTGTCATCCCATTGTTTGGCTCATGACATGATAATCAGTTTCTTAGTTGTTCATTAGACCCTACTTCGTACTGGTTTATGAACAATCTTTTCTTCACCCACTGAAAGCTATTTTACTGTTTAACCAATCTTGGAGACCACTGTTTCATTTGATTATATTGTGAGTTGTCTTCTCATTAGTTACTTTCTGTTATCCCATTGATCCAACCTTTCATTATTTATAATTTCTCAAGTTACTAGGCATACTTAGTTTACAACCCTAAGTAGTTTCCTGGAGTGATAACAGGGTCTACCTACGAAAAGGTACATAGACTTCTAGATAGAACTTGCACCGGGAGTGGTGCCGATGTCTAGGACACCCTACCGGATGAGCACACCCGAGTTAGTTGAACTCAAGTTGCAATTAAAATAAATGATGGATAAGGGATATATTCGGCTCAGCATGTCTCCATGGGGAGCACCAATCCTGTTCGTGAAAAAGAAGGACGATACCCTTAGACTGTGTATAGATTATAGACAACTCAATAAGGTAACCATAAAGAACAAGTACCCCTTGCCCAGAATCGATGACTTGTTCGATTAATTGGGGGCTGCGTCAATTTTCTCAAAGATTGATTTGAGGTTGGGATACCATCAAGTCCGAATCAAGGGTGAAGACATCCATAAAACTGCCTTCCGAACGAGGTTTGGTCATTATGAGTTTGTGGTGGTGCCATTTGGGTTGACCAATGCCCTTGCCACTTTTATGTGCTTGATGANCTCTATGCCAAATTCAGCAAATGTGAATTCTTCCAGAAGAAAATACATTACTTAGGCCATGTTCTCTCCGAAGAAGGAGTAGCGGTAGACCCTGACAAAATTAGGTCTATCATGGAATGGCCTACCCCAAAGGATGTTTCAGACATTAGATCCTTTATGGGATTAGTAGGATACTATAGGAGATTTATAAAATGATTCTCCAAGATTGGTTGTCCAATCACTGCCCTCCAGAAGAAGGGGACAAAATTCTTGTGGACATAGAAATGTGAAGAAAGATTTCAAACTCTGAAACATCTACTGACCCATGCGCCCGTGCTGAAGATCGTCGATCCCGAAGCTGACTTCCTCGTGTGCACAAATTCTTGTAAGGAAGGGATCGGAGGAGTCCTTATGCAGGAAGGAAGTGTGATATGTTATGAATCCCGAAAATTGAACAAGCATGAAGTCAACTATGTGACCCATGATCTAGAACTGGCTGCCATAGTGAACGCCTTGAAAATGTGGAGGCATTACCTCTTGGGAAGAAAGTTTGTACTTATGATAGATCACTACGGATTGCGATACCTGTTTGATCAACCAAAGATCAATGCCAGGCAAGCTAGGTGGATGGCCCTCCTTAGCGAGTTTGATTTCGAAATCAAACACATTAAAGGAAAGGAAAATAGGGTGGCCAATGCCCTTAGCAAAAGTATGAAAAAAATTCACCTGGTAGCGGTGAGCACCTGCGAGATAGATGTCAAGGAAAGAATCAGAAATGCACAAGAAACAGATCCCTTCGTCTGGATCGTGACCATGTACCTACAACAAGAAACCACTGGAGTAAAATATGAAGGCTACCAGATGACCGAAGGCGGTCTGCTCACTTATAGAAGCAGATTTTATATTCCAATCTGTGACAACTTGAAGAGGTTCATACTGGATGAACTACATAAAAGACCCTATTCTGGTCATCCAAGATACCAGAAAATGATCATTGCCACTAGGAAACAATTTTATTGGCCTAGATTGAAGAAAGACATATCCAAGTACCTAGCCAAATGCATAGAGTGCCAACAGGTTAAAGCAGAACATCGACACCCAAGAGGATTATTGCAACCTTTACCAATCCCACAATGGAAATGGAAAACCATCTCCATGGATTTCATCACTGGATTACCAACCTCAACCAAACAGAATGACGCCATTATGGTGGTGGTGTATAAATTGAGCAAGTCTGCTCACTTCATCCCCATCAAGTCGACCTGTAAGGCAATCGATATTTCCCAGGTATTCATGAAAGAGATATTCAGACTGCATGGTATGCCGAAAGAGATCGTGTCTGACAGAGACACGAAATTTACTTCCAACTTTTGGAAATCACTGATGGTTGGTTTAGAGACCAAGTTGTTGTTTAGCACCGCCTATCACCCTCAAACTGACAGATAGACAGAAAGAGTGAATCAAGTATTAGAAGACATGTTAAGGATGCATGTAATGCATCAACCCAAGAAATGGGAAGACTACCTGCCACTGGTAGAATTCGCCTACAACAACGGCTACCAAGCATCCTTAAAGATGAGNATTCAAATTTGCAAAGTTGAGGTCTTGCAGCTGCACTTGGACCTCTTGGTGCTTGTTCACTAGTTTGTTGTTTGCATGTTGCTCTTGTTTGCTTCAACTTAGCAGGGTTGAGCTCCTACATCCACAGTTGGACTTGTTGTTGTTGCAGTTTGCATGCTTGAGATTCTGCAACCGCGATTAGAACTGTGCTTATGTCGTTCTCCATTAGCGGGTGGGTTTCAGTGCCATGTTTACTTTCCTATTCATTGTTTGTTATTTCTAGTTTGCAAGTAAAAATTTTCAATACTGGGAATGCCTGGGTCAAAATCCTCTTGCAGAACATATTTGTATGTGAGTACTATGACCAGAGAACAAGGAGTGTGGCACTATATTGGTCTTCTTATTGAACATCAATGTTCGACATAGAACCCACCTCCATCGCATCCATAATGACATATAAAAAAGGAAATCAATTTTTCTCCTCGTTTTTTTCTGTTCCTGAAAACCATATGTTTGGTGCATTTTTTTCCATGTTGTTCCCTTCCAATCACATGTGCCCACTTCCATGTCCTAGACATCGAACCAGGACTTGTTGGAAAATAACAATGCAAAAAAACTATGAGGTACAATCTGGAAAAAATGCACCAAACGTATGGTTTTCAGGAACATAAAATGTGAGGAGAAAATTCGATTTCCTTTTTTATATGTCACTGTGGCTGTGATAGAGGTGGGTTCTGTGTCAAACATTGAAAGTCATGAACAAGACCAAGAAAACCTTACATTCATGTTCCTCTGGTCGTAGTCATCACATACAAAGATGTTCTGCAAGAGGATTTTGACTGAGGCATTCCCAGTATTCAAAATTATTACTTGCAAACTGGAAAAAATAAACAACAAATAGGGATGCAACCATGGCAATGAAACTTAACCATGAATGGGGAACGATAGAAGCGCAGTTCCAATCGCAGATGTAGAATATCAATTGTCCAAACTGCAACTTTCTTAAATGTTTACACAGTGGGATTTCCTTGGATGGTCCTCACAACCTTAAATGTTTACCTAATAGGCCTCACAACCTGAAATGTTTACTTAACAGGTGTGTTACAATAAATTTTCCTTTGATTTTTTGGATACAATCTTGTCTGCATTGAATTTGGGAAATATTGTTCTTCACCGGCATTACTGGTTGGTTGGTTGATGCTTGTTCGTTGGTTCACTGGATGTTGCTTATTGTTGTTTGATTCAACTTTGCAAAGTTGAGGTCTTGCAACTGCAATTGGACGTCTTGGTGCTTGTTCACTAGTTTGTTGTTTGTTGATTCCTCATGTTTGCTTCAACTTTGCAAGGATGGGGTCCTTCATCCGCAGTTGAACCTGTTGTTGCAGTTTGCACGATAGNAGAGGATTTTGACTGAGGCATTCCCAGTATTCAAAATTATTACTTGCAAACTGGAAAAAATAAACAACAAATAGGGATGCAACCATGGCAATGAAACTTAACCATGAATGGGGAATGATAGAAGCACAGTTCCAATCGCAGATGTAGAATATCAATTGTCCAAACTGCAACTTTCTTAAATGTTTACATAGTGGGATGCCCTTGGATGGTCCTCACAACCTTAAATGTTTACCTGACAGGCCTCACAACCTGAAATGTTTAATTAACAGGTGTGTTACAATAAATTTTCCTTTGATTTTTTGGATACAATCTTGTCTGCATTGAATTTGGGAAATATTGTTCTTCACCGACATTACTGGTTGGTTGGTTGATGCTTGTTCGTTGGTTCACTGGATGTTGCTTATTGTTGTTTGATTCAATTTTGCAAAGTTGAGGTCCTGCAACTACAGTTGGACGTCTTGGTGCTTGTTCACTAGTTTGTTGTTTGTTGATTTCTCATGTTTGCTTCAACTTTGCAAGGATGGGGTCCTGCATCCGCAGTTGAACCTGTTGTTGCAGTTTGCACGATAGGCATTCTGCATCCGCGATTGGGACTGCACTTCCTTCGCTCCCCATTCACTAGTAGGTATCAATGTTGTGGTTGCATTCATGTTTTTTGGTTGTTATTTGTTATTTCCAGTTTGCAAGTAATAATTTCCAGTACTGGGAATGCCTGGGAATGCCTGAGCCAAAACCTCTTACAGAACATCTTTGTATGTGACTAATACGACCAAAGAAACATGAGTGTGTTGTTGTCTTGGTATTGTTCTTGACCGTCTTTGTTCGACAAAGATCCCACCTCTATCGCAGGCATAGTGACATATAAAAAAAGGAAATCCAATTTTCTCCTTGTATTTTATGTTCGTCAAAACCATACATTTGGTGCATTTTTTTCATGTTGTTTCCTTCCAAAACATCTTGTTCCCCTTTGAATGTCAATGCTGGACACATAAACCACCTCTGTTTCACCCATAGTGAGATATAAAAAAGGAAATCAAATTTTCTCCTCATATTTTATGTTCCTGAAAACCATACATTTGGGTGCAACCCTTGCACTGAAACTTGCCCGTAAATGCGGAACCCTAGAAATGTAGTTTCAATGGCGGATACAAAATCTGAACCGTGAAAAATGCAACAATAGGTCCAACTATAGATGCAGAGCTTCAACCTTACAAAGTTGAAGCAAACAAGAGCAAGAAACAAACAACAAACCAATGAGTGAATAGACCAATCATTGTTTTGTGACTACCATCAGGCTACTATTTTGTGACTGAATTCCAGATTAGAGGGAGTCGGCATGACCACACACTGCTTTCGATAGAGGGTGCACCAGTCTATGGAAATGAAAAAAACTCACATATTGAGCAGTTTCTAAAAAAATACATAACATGCAACATAGATCATTTGGATCAAGGGCTTGCCAAATTTCATAGACATTATCATACAAGAAGCTGTAAAAAATGAAAAAATCACATTTCAGATACAACTTCCTTGTGCCGTCAATGACAACAACAAGAATCATATAGCCAATTAGTTTAGACAACAATGTTTTCATTGAGAAATTGCATTTCTGGAACAATGAGACTTTGATGACTTAATGAGCTTCTAAGAATTCTTGGAAGAGCTAAATCTATCAGAAGATGAGTACATCCAAGGAATACAATATACATTTAAACAACCAACATTCTTCCTTAAATGAAAACTTTTACATATATGGAACAACAGTTTCTCCAAGGACCAACAAGTTATGTGGAATGAAAATACAAACCCACAGTATGATGTCAATGCATATGCCACAACATCATATTGTACCTCGTACATGACAAAGTTTGACAAGTGCATTTAGAAGAATACACAAAGAACATGAAAAAAATCATATTGATATTATGCAAATGATACATGCACTTGGAAATATACATTGCTTGATCTTCAACAAATGCCTGCTTAACAAACAGTCCACGTTGCACTTTCCCTGCCCCTGCACTATGGTTCAAGGAAATGTGTCTTCACAAACAAATCTCCACTTGAGAAACACAAATTGGAACATGGTTTTACATTTGGGCAACCAAAAATACTATTAAAATATAATAATATGCAAAAATGTTGAAATAGATATAAACACCATCTCTTTGAACTTGAACTAGAGTTTGTTGAGCTCCAACTATATTTCATAGCTGAGAATGTTTTTCCCATAGTTAACGTTTTTTTATGGATTCATAATTATCAGACTAAGTGTTGTTGTGTGAGGGATAAAATTATTTTCTCCCTTTCTTTTTCCTCTTCTATACTTACCCGTTTTTCGCTTTTCTTCTTCCCCTCTATTATCTGTCTCTGGTTTTATACTTAGTCGTGTTTCTATGCTCGCGAGTTCTTGAGGTGGCGAACTGAAAAATCCTCATCTCCATATATATCTTCACATCATGAGTCCGACCGACCGTTGTTCATTTGTATACTTAGCCAATTTTATGGTCGCGGGTAGGTGCTATCAAACTCTCATGCCCCGTCTTTAGGGTATACATCTTGCACCCAAAACTTCGGTGATCTACAATTCGACCCCAGGCTCCTCGAACTCAAAAGCCTCACTCTACCTACGATGACTCCATCTGACCGCACCACCTTTTCATACTTAGTCGAGTCTTCAAAGTTTCGTAGGTTCATAGACTCTCGAGTTCACAAAAGTTTGAAAGCATTTTTCACTCCCCTCCATCCCCGCCACCTTCTCCCCTTCCCAATGCACATTAATTATTATTTTACTAGTGACAACTCACCAGACACGTTCGAAAAGATTGGCATTAATAAGTGGAAATCTCGAGGACATCTCCTATTAAAACGCATTAATGGGAGAATATTATGGGATCTGATTTTTTTAAGGCATCATCATAGTAAGAATGCAATATTGTGCTAGCCCACTGTCATCTACAAAGGTCTTAATGACATGTCCCTCTTTAATACTGTGCATATATTACAGGTTGTCATGGCGCTATCGAACTCTCATGCCCCCTATTATGTGATATGCATCTTGCACCCAAAAATTATGTGATCTACAATTCGACCCCAAAATCCTCGAACTCGCAAGCTTCACTCTACCTATGATGAGTCTGTGCTCGTCTCTCCGACCTCCCCGCCTTTCCATACTTAGTTGATTCTTCACCTCTTGTTGTCGCAAGTTCACAAGTTCATGGACTCCTAGGTCCAGAAAATTTTGAAAGCATTTACTGCTCTCGTCCATCCCCGCCACCTTTGCACATTTCCCAATGAAAATTACTTACGCTTTTAATTGGTGAAAATTCACCACACAGGTTAAAAAAGATTGTCATTAATAACCGAAAATCTCGAGGACATCTTCGATTAAAATGAATTAAACCAAGATCTACGAGAGATTATATTATCATCCCCCAATGTTCATTTTAAATGCAATCAGGACACAATTACTGTCACATGTTGCAATACAAACAAATATTCATCAAAACTTTAGATTTTCTCACATGCACCCCAGATGCATTCCAGTCGCCTGATATCCAATTGGCAGAGGTCAATATTATGGGGTCTGAACTCTCTTTTTTGTGGATCTTGAACTTGGAAAAATTGTTGTTTACTTTATTTTTTTTAAGGCATTATGCCCCACCTTTCCATACTTTGTCGATTCTTCACCTTTTATTGTCACAGATTCGCGGGTTCATGGGCTTCCAGGATCACAAAACTTTCAAATCATTTTTCTGTCCCATCCATATCCATCACCTTCACATCCTTCCCAATGCACATTAATCATGCCTTTATTAGTGACAACTCACCACACATATTCGAAAAGATTGGCATTAATAGGTGAAAAGGTCGAGGACATCTCCCATTAAAATGTGTTAAACCAAGATTTACAAAAGATTATATTATCATCCTCCAACGTTCATTTTAAATACTTATTTCCATTTCCCTCTATCATCGAAAACTTGGGCTTTAAGGTGCCTTCCTTGTAATGTTCTTGGTCATCCACATGTGAGACAAATTAGAGATTCCATTTAGGCCCAATTGAAAGACGAGGGAGTGGTTTTTTGTGACGTCATATTTGAGGGAAAAAAATTATGTTAGCCAACAGAAACTCAGACAAAAAAAATTCAAGTATATTATGATTAGTATTCTTCTTGTATTTGATCCTTTGGTTCGCTGAAAGGCCTGCCTGAAGATTTGTATGTTGAACTTCTTTGTTTTGTTACTGGAAATTGGAAGGGACTTTCAAGTCACCTACAAAATGCTCCTTTGTTGAAGTATATAGTTTCTTCCAACAACACAAATTTAGCAAGTGTATCAAATCCTGCAAACCACACCGGAATTTATCTTTCTTCAGAGGATTCACACATATCATGGCTTACAAAATGGTCTAGAATATTTGGAAGTGACACCAAATATTACTCCATGTGCAAATATACTCAGAAGGAAACTATAAATTTGGATTCTCACGAGGGTGAGAAACTGTATGAGTGGTTGAATCAACATCCTAAAATTACAGAACTTTCTATGTCAAAGTTTGTTGAACAACTTTTGGGTGTAGTGACAGACTTGACAGAAAGTGAGCTTCTTTTTTGGTCACCGACCTCTGGATGTAGTATCAGACTCGATATACAATCAACTTTATATCACTACTGCACATTTTTTTCACTATTACTATGCAAATAATTGCATCTGGGTTGAAGAGATTACCACTCTTTGAAAGAATATTCTCCTACTGGTTGAAGGTGGTTATATAATCTGGGAACGAGTCTCTCAAAAATTTTTGATGCTTTCATCGACAAGTGACTGGGAAAAGTTAATGGGAAGGGATTATGAACTATGGATTTTGCAACACTTTCTGAAGATTACTTTATACTACCACCTTCTGCAGGAAGTTTGTCGTATTTAGGTAATGATTTGGTTTCTGAAGATCACCTTTCACTACCATCTTAATGTAATGATTTTGTTTCATTCTTTAGAAGAGAACTTCATGTAGTAGATATTCTAGAGCTATTTCCACCGAATATCAATCTTCTGATTGTTTCTCATGCTTGAATAAGGGGAATTCATTTCTTCTGTTGCAGTAGATCCAATATTTGAAAAAAAAGGAAGTTGCTCAATGCTTGAAGCATTAACTTGTTTGGTTCTCAAACAAATCACCATGACCTATCCACAAAAATACCTCGATTTTCTCATCAGGATCACAGGTCGATAAGAACAAAGTTCCTTCCTGGTTGTAGAGTGCTTCCATGCCCAACTTAGGTTTGCACAGATGCTTTTATTGCTAGCTTGTTTATTTCTCCTGGTGGTCGATCCTTATATCCCAACCAACATGATGGAAATAAAATAGCTCTAGGGATTTTGATCACTTTCGGGGATCTGAGTTGACTATATTAATTTTAGTTAACTTAAAAATGTCTATGTGTGCAACCTAATGTTAGACATATAAATACAGTTTTTTTATTTTTTAAAATATAAAATAATGTATTTTTTGAACACACAACTGGTCGAAAAGTTTCAAACGTTGTTTGGGATTCACGTCCTTCAAGGATGTAAATTAATTACACAATTAATATTGCTTGTGGAAATGCATTCAACACGTCGTCGACTATGGCAATTGCATTAACAGTGCAATTTCCAGATAATAAATGTCTAACTATGGCAATTGCATTAACAATGCAATTTCCAGATAATAAATKTCTAACATGCACCTAATGTYGAGGTCATCATCGCATAAGACACACAACCTCCAAAGATTTTTGGACTCACAGCAACATTGTAATTGTCRTGACAAAGAAACGCTAAAGTCAATACTCTTTTGCAGGTMTGACAACTCTRTAGTCTAAGTGCTTTGACAATGACATGCTTACTTGTTTACTGCATTATCACCCTACAATCAATGACATTGTTCCCATTTCCACCGTCAGTGTCAGTGTCCGAAGTTGAAGCTATCTAGAGCCTGGAGTCACCACCAGTGTCAATGTTTGAAGCTAAAGCTACCTAGAGCCTAGGGTCATGACTTGATACACTTGACATTAGTACCAATAGTGATCAAAATTTGATTGTATGTCGAATCTGCTACTACATCAAAAGGTCGCTCAACAAACTTTGAGATAGAAGTTGGTTGTCTGTTGAGTTCGTTACTACATCCAGAAGTCACTCAACAAACTTTGAGAGAGAAATTTTTGTAATTTTAGAATGTTGATTCAACCACTCATACAGTTTTTCACCTTTGTGAGGATCCAAATTTATAATTTCCTTCTGAGTATATTCTGGCATGGAGTAATATTTGGCGTCACTTCTGAATATTCCAAACCATTTTGTGAGCCACGATATGTGTCAATCCTCTGACGAAATATAGATTCTGGTGTCGTCTGCAACATTTGATACACTTTCCAAATATGTGTTGTTGGAAGAATCTATATACTTCAACAAATGATCATTTTGCAGGTGACTTGAACGTCCCTTCCAATTTACAACAATAAAACAAAGAAATTCAACATACAAATCTTCAGTCAGGCCTTTCAACCAAACAAACGATCTAATATAGGGAGAATACCAATCATAAGATACTTGAATTTTTTGTCTCACCTTCTATTGGCCAACATAAATTCCCCCCCCCAAATATGACGTCACATAAAACCACTCCCTCGTCTTTGAATTGGGCCTGAATCGCATCTCTAAGTTGTCTCAGATGTGGATGACTAGGAACATTACAAGGAAGGCATCTTAAACCCCAATTTTTCTATGACAGAGGGAAATTGACACTTATCAAAGTACAAAATGTTGCATGAAAAGATAATGTAGCCAGGCCATATTTAGAAGAGACAAACTATTCAAGAATCTAACTGAGATAGATCTATCTAGAAACACCCATGAAGTCCAAGACCCGAAATTGATATTCAACTCATTTATTTTTACTAGGAAAGAATTTGATGATCAAGTTGAAATCTATAAAAGACTCTCATTTGAAAATTTCTATAACATTCTTGAATATGGTGAAGATGTCATGAAAAAACTGGCTAGTTGATTATTGGATTAAAAACCAAGATATTGAAGATGCATTGCAAAATATCTCTATTGATCTAAGGGACTTGGAAAGTGAATTCTTTGGTATAAAAATCTAGCATGAAATCAACGTGACGACCATCAGTATCTACATCGAGGAGTGGTTCAAAAAGGTTGTCGACAGGATTGGCAATGAAGGTCAAAGGACGCTTGAGACGGTTCCCATAACTGCCAAGGAAAGTCATAAAAGGACAACAATGAGCAAATGAAAAGGCATGGGAAACCATCATAGTGAGTTCATACTGATCACATTCTTATGTATTTGTCAATATATTTATCCAGTTAGTCTACCTCTTTAAATAGAAAGGTTTAACCCAGGACCGACAATTTTGTCTTTCTTTTTTCCAGGTCTTGTTTTCTTCCATCACCGACTTTCTTCTTTCTACAAGCTTGATTCTTGTACATATTTTCTTTATAGTCCGTGGGATCCCCAATCCCAATCATTATGGAAAATGCATTTAAATTTCAGAGAATATGTACTAAACTATATATTTTTTTACAAATTCCAAGAGAGCTACTTTGGGAAATAATCTCAGTTGTATTTTGTAACCCAGTTTATCTGAATATAAGATATTTGAGGTTGTTGCATGGTGTTTTTCTTGTACATCTATTGATATATGAATTCAACCTCTTTCTACAAAAATTTAAGACACTCTCTGATCCGTAGTTCAACATGCATGACAAGCTCTTTTTTTCCCTGCCCGACACTTCGATTTAAATAAAATCTATTCTATTCACTTCTTACATTTTACATGGAAGAATAATTTGTGATAGGACATAGTTCTGTGGAGCCCACCCTATACTTAAGAAACAAATGGGTAGGTCTGTCCTGCTTTCATTCTTTGGGGCCCCGTAAATAGAGTAGATGAATGAATCTATTTCAACATGGCAACTGAGGTGTTGATGTCATGTTCCTGTTCAATATTGTGCATATATTACAATTTCTTGTATTTGAGGATATCCTTGCATATAAAAATGTTACGTCATATATTTGTTTTTCTGTTTCTTATGAGAGAAATTTGCTAGCCGAAAACACCCTGCAAATTGGAAGATGGTTTACATTTGGACCACAAATAATCTATTAAGATACATTAATATGAATACTATTCCAATAAATATAAACAAATTCTCTTTAAACTTGAAGCTAACTTTGTTGATCTCCAAGTATATTACATAGCTGAGACTAAATGTTTGTTTCTCCCTTTCTTTTCCCTCCTCTATACTTACTCATTTTTCCCTTGTCTTCTTCCCCTCTATTATCCCTTTCTGGTTCTATACTTATTCACATTTTTATGATCATCGCTTCCTGGGTTGGCGGACTGACAGATGCTCATATTCATCTATATCGTCACATCACGATCCCAACTGACCATCGTCCCTTTCAATACTTAGCCAATTATCTGACCGTCGGGTCTTGAGTTAGCGATATCAAACTCTTATACCCTGTGTTCTGTCATATACATATTGCACCCAAAAATGTTGTGATCTACATTTTGGCCCCGGACTCCTCCAACTCACCAGCTTCACTATACCCGGGTTCACAAAAGTTTCAAACCATTTATCGCTCTCTTCCATCCCCACTACATTCGTCCCTTCCCAATGCATATTCATTATGCTTTTACTAGTGACAACTCACAACAGAGGTTCGAAAAGATTGGCATTAATAAATGAACAGTAGATGGTGTTCTGTGAGATACTTACCCCTTTTTCCCTTTTCTTGTTCCCCTCTATTATCCCTTTATGGTTATATACTTAGTCGCCTTTCTATGATCGCGAGTTCCTGGGTTGGCAGACTGACATATCCTCATCCCCATCTATATCCTCACATCACGAGTCTGATCGACCGTCGTTCCTTTCCATACTTAGCCAATTTTATAGCCGTGGTTTCCAGGGTTGGCACTATCAAACTCTCCTGTCGCTTGTTCCTTCATATACATGTTGCACCCAAAAATTTCGTGATCTACAATTCCAACCCAGACTCCTCGAACTCACAAGATTCACTCTACCCGGGTTCACAAAAATTTCAAAGCATCTATCGCTACCTTCCATCCCCACCACCTTCACACCCTTCCAAGCACATTAACTATGCTTTTATTGGTGACAACTCAACACACTAGTATGGAAAAATTGGCATTAGCAATCAAAAACCTCAAGGACATCTCCCATTAACATGCATCAAACCGCCATTTACGACATTCTGACTGACCATCGTTCCTTTCCATGCTTAGCTAATTTTTTCCTTGTGTTCCGTGATATACATATTGGACCCAAAAAAATTGTGATCTACAATTCCACCCCAGGCAACACAATCTACGAAATTGACCTCCCTATTATGGACTACTTCTCCATTCCATACATAGCCATTTTTTCGAACAAGGATTCATGGGCAAGCAACCTCTAGATTGCACTTCCATTGTTCTGTGACCTACAAAAAACACTCGGACCTCCGTGATATACAAATTGACTACCGAACTCCCACATTATCCCCTCTTCCATGTTACACATTTTGCACTCAAAATTTATGAGCCATACAATTTGATTGTCGGGGCCTCACGTCTTTTGGGGAACCCTTGTCACCCTATTTTGGATCCTCGGGTTGGCGGGTTCATGAAATCTCCAATTCCTTGTCATTGTTTCATGTGCCAACCACCTTCATACTTATTTCCAAATATGCAACAAATAAGGTTTAATGCTAACATTTCATCATGCAACAACCGTAAATATCGTCATTAATAAGCAAAAGGCTCTAGGAGACAGTCACACTAACTATCCCTACCCAACCTGTCCAGAAACATATAGAAAATATCTTGCCAGGTAATGGGATATCTATTACAAATTTCAATATATTATCGAAAACGATTCTAGCCTACCATTTCCCTATTCCATACTTAGCCACTTTTTCGATTGCGGGTTCCTGGACAAGCAGGCTCAATATTGCATTTCCAATGTTATGTGACTTGCAAATACTACCCAAATTTCCGTGATTTACAAATTAACCGTTGGACTGCCCCCATCATGCCCTCTTTCGTGTTACGCGTTTTGCAATCAACACTTCTGAGATGTACAATTTGACCCTCGGGCCCTCACTTCTATTGGTTATACCTTGTAACCCTATTTTGAAGCCCGATCGGCTGCTTTCAATAATTAGCCATTCCTTAATTGTTCTTCCTTGTCCCCTCCACCTTCATACTTCTTTCTGAATATGCAGTTAGTAAGTTTTAATGCTAATAGGTCGTCATGTAGGAACTGTAAATATTTCCATTAATGAGTGAAAGGCTCGATGAGATCTCCCATACTTCTGCGATATACAAATTGATTGCTGAACTCCCACATCATCCCCTCCTCCATGTTACACATTTTGTACTCAAAAGTTCTGAGACATACAATTTGACCATCGGGGCATCACATCTCCTGGGGAAACCTTGTCACCCTAGTTTAAAGTCCGTCTGACCACTTTCCATACTTTCCCATTTCTTGGAATCTCTTTCGCGGATCCTCAGGTTGGAGGGTTCATGAAATCTCCAATTCCTAGTCATTGTTTCCTGTGCCTGCCACCTTCGCACTTCTTTCCAGGTATGAAACAAACAAGGTTTAATACTAACAATTCATCATGCAACAACCGTAAATATCATCATTAATAAGCAAAAGGCTCGACGAGACAGTCACATTGACTATCGCTACAGAACTTTCCCCAAAACATGCAGAAAATATCTTGTCAGGTAATGGGCTATCTATTACAAATTTTAATATATTATCCAAAACGAGTCTGGCCTATCATTTCCTTGTTCCATACTTAGCCACTTTTTCCATTTCGGGTTCCTAGACAGGTGGTCTCACGATTGCGGTTCCAATGTTCCATGGCTTGCAAATAGTATCCGGAGTTCCACGATATACAAATTGGCCACTGGACTGCCCCATCATGCCCTCTTCTGTGTTATGCGTTTTTCAATCAAAACTTCTAAGACATACAATTTGACTGTCAGGCCCTCACCTCTCCTGGTTATACCTTGTAACCTTATTTTGAAGCTTGGTCGACTGCTTTTGATAATTATCCATTCCTTAATTTCTCTTCCCCTTCCCCACCACCTTCATACTTCTTTCTAAATATGTAATTAGTAAGCTTTAATGCTAACAACTCGTCATGCAGGAACCATTAAGATTGTCATTAATGAGTGAAACGCTCGAGGAGATCTCCCATTTATATGCATTAATCGAAGATCTGTGGAGGGTTATATTATCCCTTATGATTTTTCATCTCAAATAACATGGAATTTCTTTTGCGGGTCGTCGCATTGGTGGGTTCACGGAATCTCCAATCCTTAATTTCTCTTCATCGTACCCACCACCTTTTCACTTCTAAGTATGCAATTACTAGTATTTAATGCTAACAACTCATCATGCAACAATCGTCGAGATTGTCATTAATGAGAGAAAGGATCGAGGATATCTCCCATTCACATGCATTGGACCAAGATTTGCAGAGGGTTATATTATCCCTTCCATCTTTTCATTTCAAACATTGTCTGGAGAAAACATACGTTCTCATAAAATTATGGCAGCAACTCAACAATAGTTCTATGGAGATACAATGAATATCTTCGGGCATGAGGACCAGAACTTCTAGTGGTCCAAGGCATACTCTTACTATTCATCTTGTTCCTCCCAGAATGAAGTAATTTGGACCTCTAGAATCGCTCGTGCAAGTTGCGTCCCTAAATTTTTTGACTATAAGGAGGTGGTCTTTTGGTGCACTGAAAAATACATCTCAAGCCAAAGAATTATTCCACTGCACGACCATTCTCCTGTTTCTTTTTCACCTCAAGTCTTCCACAATTTGTTAAGATTGTCGGAGCCAACATTGATCTTCAGAGGACAATACTGCAAGCAGATCCTAAAAAAGCATTATAACGGGTTTGGCCTCTTACCCAAGTTCCTGGAGATATCACAAAGTTGCAGGTTAGTTCTTTTAGAAATCCATTCCAAGAAATTTCTTGGTTGTTTACAAGAATAACAGGAAATGATTCCACAACAAGAATTTCCCGCATGGTTCTTTATATTTTGTATTTCACAGTCAAGGAACAATCCATTTTTTTATTGGAGGAAGCAAATTTTCATTGAAATATGTTCCCAATTGTCACGATTCAAAGAAGGGAATAAATTTTATATGTCATCCTACTTGGTTTTCAAGATAGTGCGTTGTTGTCCATTTCCAAAACTGTCTCTATCCAAGAAGGTAAACTATGAATTCGACCCAGTAACCTTCTGGTACCAGGGCTTGTGGAGGCACAAGGCCTCCCATTTTTTATATGAGGTTTTTAATGAATTTGTATCGGTTTTCAAATATTTATTGTTAGGAAAGGATGCTCCCTGGATGTCTGTCCAGGAAACCAAGTTTTTGGATAGGAAGTGAACACTTAAACAAATGGAAAATTACAGTGTAATAATGATTTTTGGATCCAAGGAAAATCCTGCTTTCCTTCCATGTCACATCACAAAAAAGATGTTTGTTACATAAATAATAAGGCAATACAACTATTGGTTTCATTTTTTCCATGAGAAGAGAAAAAGGTAATCCATTCATCTGCCTTGGAAATTCGAGGACTTTGTGTTCAGGAACATCAACAAGATTGACGAATTTGCAGGACATTTCAACAACTTGAACCTAAGATATGCTAAAAGGCTAAGAGGGTTCGACCCTAATGGGATTTTTCTAGAACATTTACTAGCAGTTGG
Source organism: Picea glauca (assembly GCA_000966675.3). Lineage (NCBI taxonomy): Eukaryota > Viridiplantae > Streptophyta > Pinopsida > Pinales > Pinaceae > Picea > Picea glauca. Next base: position 91,672 of record JZKD02S1676355.1, on the reverse strand, counting down.
ATTTAGCATCTCTTTTATCCATACATGCATGAACAAAGACAGAGACAATGATGACAACACTCCTGCTCCTGACGATGGTGACGTAGAGACATTGAAAAGCACAATTGAATTGTACAAACAACAGGGAAAAGGCTTTGGTGAGAAGAGTGTCCAATCCTCAACTAGTACTCTCAAGAGAACGACATCACAGAGCATTGCTCCAACGACCCACCCTAGTAAGAAAGAAACCCAAAATTATTCAAATGGAGGAGGAGACAGGAACCCTCCTCGCGGAAAAATTGTTAGTTATCACAAGCTTCCTGTGACGAAGAAGAGAAAAAATGTTGTAGGGATAGAGGAAGAGCCTGAAACTGAAAGTGAGGACATGGAACTTGAGACTTCTCTGGATAACATATTCCACAATATTGATCATCCCGCAGACATGATGCACCATAGTTCCATAATGGAAATAGCTGAGACAGACACTTTTGACGAAGATGAATCCTTCGTATTCCAGAGCGATGTTTTTGACAACCAATCTAAAAATTTAATTATTGAAAAGAGAGATGTAAGAAATAAGAAAGGAAAATCTTGTTCAAAGATTAACCTTAGGAACATGCATCCATCCCAAATCTCTCGACTTCACTAAGCAACCAAAGATGTTCTTGATGATTCCATTGGAGGCATTGAAGTGGAGAATGACAGAATGAATGACCAAATCAAGGAATTGGAGGAAGCTTTGATTCCTACCCCATTGTTTGTCAGACCTTTAGAAAAAACCATGCCTGCCACCCCTGCAACCAATTTAAAAGGATCCTCCAGCCTCTTCACATCCTGTAGAGTCTATGTGGAGAATAATATCAAGAAAAGAATGGCGCTAATTACTGAAGCCTGGGAAACATCACAAAATATAGCTTCTCTTGGAACAAGGGCACATGTTTTGCACATACATTTGCAGGGGGATTTAAAAATGAAGAATGTTTATATCTAGAGACGGTGATCCCTTTTGGAAACCATGTCAACAACATGTCAGATCTGAGAAGAAGACAAGAAGATATCCCCTCCCCAAACCGAATCAAACAATTAAAATCATGCTAGAAAGATAAATTTAAGAACCTACATCTCATTGTCAATTCATGTGAATAAGCCATATCAAAGAAAGAATAATTACTCAAAAACCTAACTGAAATAGACTTAGCCGGAAGTACCAATGAGGTTCAAGACCCAAACTTAATCCTCAAGTCCTTTTCCTTAAACAAGCAAGCCTTCGATGAAAAAGTTGATATTTTAAAGGGGTTGCCTTTAGAAAAGTTTTACGACATCCTTGAATATGGTCAATATGATGTGAAAAACTGGCTAGTGGACTATTTGGCACAGAACGAAGAAATTGAACAGGCTCTGGATAGTATTTCTATCAATCTAAGGAAATTAAAAAACGATATTTTCAACATAAAAATCCGGGATGAGATCAACATGGCCCCCATGAGAAGCTACATTGAAGAATGGCTCCAAAGGGGAATC
>JZKD02S1676354.1:125359-151163 GCA_000966675.3 Picea glauca | reverse complement strand
AAATATTTTAAAAAAAATCATATAAATTCAACAACATATCATAAAATTTATATAGCTAAAAAATATTAATAATAACAAAGAAATAACTTTAAACAACTTCAATAAAGAAGGTGAATAATAACAATAATCTAATTAAGATATTGAATCAATTTGTCTTCAATAACTTTAAACAACTTCAATCAATTTGTCTTCAATAACTTTAAACAACTTCAATAACGAAGCTAAATAATAACAATGTAATCTGAAGAAGACATTGAATCAATTTGTCTTCAATGTATTCTCTTAGTTATTAGATATTAGAATTTATTTATATACAAAGTCAATGTGAACGCTTTACATGTAGTTGCAATTAAACAACTTCTATTATAAAATTGTCAAATATTGTAATGGAGGAGCAATTGCATGCATGTTGTTTTATTTTTGCGTGTGAGTTAGCTAGTTTGATATTTTTGTTGATCTTGATTGCTAGTACAAAATAATTTTGTGTATTGAAATTGTTATTGTATTAAAAAACATTTATTTCTTTTTTTTCCCTTTTTCCTTAAAGTTTTTATTGTATTTTTTTAATATATATTGGAGAAACAATTTAAGTTATCATATCCTCCTCTTCTCTCCAATCGTTATCATTATCGTGCCTATCATCTAAGTTGTCATTATCCTCCACCTCCATCCGATTGTTTTTGCTGGAGCTATCAATATGACATTCTTGCATGCCATCAAGTTCTCCTATAGAGCAAATAGAAATGCCAATATCCTTTCCAACGATAACATAAGAGCCCCTGAAAAGCCTCACCAGGCACAATTGGTGGTCTTCAATTATTACCACAATCTCACCTTCTAACTTGCAAACGTGAAGGCTTGTGGTTTCTTGAATGCAACATAAGAATTGACGTCTTTTCTTTAAATACGATGAAATGTAGGTAAAAACGACTCACAAAAAATTGCATACACTAAATCAGGGTCACACTCGTTTATAACATAAAGATGATTTTGGACTAACCTACCATGGGTTTACCAGATAAATGAACACAATCTTATAGTTTATTTTTGAGATGGCATATGCCCCTGCATCAAATCCCATTATGATAGAAAACTATCAATGTTAGATGACTCTTGATTTTCAATTTATACTATTGTAGGTAGTGTGGCCATTCAAATGTATATATAACATTGTAATGGAGTTTATTTACATTATATGAAATGAAAACCACAACTAGTGTGCTTACTAGGATTTATTATTGTCTAGGGATGATCTTTAGGGTGTGGAAGTGGAGGTTGCAATACAATTGACTAACATTCCTAAAACACAACTAAGACAAATCTCAAGGACAAGAATCAAAATTGAGTGTCTTTTAAATCTTTTTCTGACCCATTACCCAGACTCCTTCCCACTCTTCTTTGTGAGGGTGAACAATATCCACCCTGCTACACAACATTAAATGTTGCATCAAGTGGTATATACATTGTCGGATCTAAATTGCCTATACACCACCCACCACAACATTTAATGCATAAGAGGGTGAATATTCACCACCATAGATTCAAAGAGTTGGTAATTGTTGTTTTTGGGTTGATAGAAAACACAAACCCTAAAAAATTAAAACACCATGCTTACTTGAGGAACCTTATAGGTGTGTGGAGGTAGGACATGGTGCTAATGGCAATTTGACTAAACCATATGGTGTGGTGTTGATTTCCAAACATGAGTTCACTCAAAACAAGAGTCTAAAAACCTTGAAAGAAAACCAAATCCTTAATCTTTTAGTTTATATTTTTATTTAATTTGATATTTATTTATTTTCTCAAATTTTATATTTAAAATAAATCAATACATTTATAAAAATTGAATTTGAATAGAAAAAATAAAAAATAACAATAATACTTTCCAATCAAGAGATCTAAAATATTTTTAAATTAACAAAAAATCATAGATTATAAGCTTAACTTGAAATTTGTATAAGTTATAAGTTTACTTTAACTTGATATTTGAATAAGTTATAAGTTTAAAATTGAAAATAATAAATTATAAGTTTAAATTTGAAATTTGTTTTAAGTTATAGTAATATGATCATGCTTCCAACTCTTTAACGATTTTAAAGTTATTTAGGGTTTCTATATGTTCATCTTTGTTTGCGTTTTCCCATCGGAAACTTAGGTTGACGGGAGTGTTCCATTGGATTCTATATAAAATCAAAATAGCAGACGTGAGCATTCCCACTAGAATTTATATAATAAAAACACAATCCTGAGCGTCCGATATATATCCCGGCGGGGTAAAGAATCAAGATGGATCTCGTCGGACTCTAACCTTTTCTTCGCATTTAATGTGTGCATCACAAAAGCGTGTGATGTAGTGGTGGATGCATTTTCCTTACAGGCGTGGCGTGTTAAAAGCAGCGTGGAGCCGTCTAGTCTAACTTGTGGCCACAGATTCATTTCGGCTTTTGTGGCAAGATCCTTCAATTGTTTTTCATTATTTAATTCTCGCGGATGTAAATCATTTAATGATTGTGCCACCAAAAGCGTACGATTCAATACATTTCCCTTACAGGCGCGGTGTGTTAAAAGCAGCGCGGAGCCGTCTAGTCTAACTTGTGGATTGTTACTTGTGGCCCGACTCCATTTCGGCAGGATCATTCAATTGTTTTTCATTTTTAATTTCTTGAGGATCTCTGATCACAACAATGCCCAAATCTCAGCGCTATTTTGTCCGGCAAGGTTTTAGAATAGCCCAGTCTCCAGTACCGACAGACGATGAAGAATAATTACCGAAGTGTTGTGATCACAGGGCGAAGTCTGATGCCTTATATTTGAGCGCCAGGTGAGGTCAGTTCGTTCAAGGCGATGTGTTGATAATGGTTTCCCATGGACCCTGTGGATGGCCTCCCCGCTTCTGTTTCCAGTGGTGTGGTGGGATATATTCTGCATCATGCTTCCTTATTAAAGCCGGAGCCCAATGATACGATATCACCAGAGTACTGGCCTTATATTTGAAAAAAACGATGATTCCATCAGGGTTTTCTGCAGTATGGTATAGTGCCTTTATAATTTGTTTCTTGAAGCGTATGATCATTCTCGAAGTTTAGGTTTCTCTCATTATTTATTTTAATACACGATATTATTTTAATTTAATTAGTTCATGATAAATGATTTTTTCATTTAATTTTATTAATGGTATGATATGATTTGTTTTTTCATCTTAGAGGTGGTATGTCCGTGCAAACTAGTCGATGGAGCTCGATGGGAATGAGATGAATGGAATGTAGTGGCAAAATTTCGGGCAAATATTGTGTATCTGGTAGACATTGTTGACTGAATCTCGAGGGATAAGGAGAAAGATATAAGTCTCTTTGAGAACGAGAGAAGAAGAAGAAACTTCCAGAAAGAAAGACATTTCCGTAGAGAAAAGACAAAGAAAGTTGTTACAAAAAGTGGGAAAGGGATGAGATGCTAGAAAAGATTTTGTTTATGTGAGTGTATGGAAGCGTTTCCAATGTGGTCTTAAAAACAGAGAAAACAATTACCCTGAATAGAATGTGTCATTTCAAGCTTCAATAACAATTTACATGGCTCACACTATTTGTGAGTTTGTATGTTATATAGTTTTAGATTTTATTGAATGTCATATAGTTTTAGATTTTATTGTTGTTCTAGTGGCTTTGACATTTTTGAAGGAAACCTAAATTTGCATTTCATAAGAGTTTAATATACATATAACAAATGATCTTCAGTATTTTTAATTTAGGACAAAAGTAATGGTGTGTAAATTCGTAGTTTTCCAATATTTATAAAAATGTAGAATACTAATTTTAGTTAAATGTTTTTAAGTAATTTTGTAAATGTCATAATTACATACTTTTAATTTAGGCAAAAAGTAATGGTCTCTAAATTCATAGTTTTTCAATGTTTATAAAAATGTAGAATACTAATTTTAGTTAAATATTTTCAAGCAATTTTGTAAATTTCATGATTACATATGGATCTATAATCATGCACCATAGTGTAAGATTAAAAGAATTCATAAACATGTTGAAAGTGTGACATGATGTAGTTTGGAATGTTATTGTTGCATTAGTAGCTTAGGAGTAATAAACAAGTAAAATCTAAAAATCTGTGTTGACTTTCTAGTAAGGTATTATAATTTCCTAAATCCATGTTGATGTTCTAGTAAGGTATTATAATTTCATCTTCCTCTTATAATTTCCTAAATCTATGTTGATGTTCTAGTAAGGTATTATAATTTCATGTTCCTCTAGGGCATGGCTCTCAAGAGACACTTTCTTTGCTCTTTTAGTAAATTAAATATTATTATATTCATTGGGTTTTGACTCTGCTAGCGAGGGACTTTAGCTTTCACTTAGAAATCAACAACTTAGATATTTTATTTAGTGCATTTTGTGGTCATTTACAAAATTTTCCCAATGTTTTGAACAAAATATTTTATATTTTAATTATTTTGAAAAAACAATTAATTTTTAATATTTTACAATTTCATAATATGAATTTTGTGATTAGGTTAGAGGTTGTGATGTTTTGAACAAAATATTTGTTATTTTAATTATTTTGAAAAAATAAACAATTTTTAATATTTTACAATTTCATAATATGAATTTTGTGATTGGGTTAGAGGTTGTGATGAGACTTTATTAATCATGGTATGCTTATTTTTTTCTCATTAATTGTCAGAAATTGTAAATAATTTGTTCAAAACATTTGTTATTTAATTATTTTGAAATGAAAAAATAAATAATTTTTAATATTTTACAATTTCATAATATGAATTTTGTGATTGGGCTAGAGGTTGTTTGTGATGGGACTTTATTAGCTCTGGTATGTTTGGTTTTTTCGCACTATTTGTCAAAAATTGTAAATAATTTAAAATTACAAAATTTATAAAAGCACCACGTACATGGTAAATGACATAGGGTTCAGCAGTCGATGTATTGTTGTTGCAGTCCATGCCATCCCATGGAGATCTGCATGTACAATATCGAATTTTGCTCTCTTATGAGTCTTATGTTTCATGCTTGTTTAAACATAGTAGAGTTGTTGACGCCCTTTTCCATTGCTATGCTATAAGCAACCATTGATAACTTCAGTGGAATCCTTGGAAAGGGGGGCTACAAGATGGTCTACAAGGGCTACCTTCCTGACTAGACACCGATAGTAGTAAAGAGAATAGATAGAATATTTGAAGAAGAAGAGGAATTCTGGGCACACATGACAACTATCTGCAAAATTCATCACCTAAACCTGGTGTGAATGAGAGGATTCTGCACATAAGCATAACATAGGTTGCTCATCTATGAATACAATTCCATCGGTTCCTTGGACACCCATCTATTCTCTACCACTTGCACCCTTGACTGGGAGAAGCTGTACAAGATAGGATTGTGGACGAGAAGAGGAATAGTTTATCTGCATGAGGAACCTGGAATGGATTCTCTATTGCAAGATAAAGCCAGAGGATTCTCTATTCCTCAACGAAAATTCTCTAATTTCGGAGTGTCTAGGTTGGGCGACAGAGAGATAGATCTTAGTGTGTCTTCTGTTAGAGGGATTCATGGGTATTTGGTGCCTGAATGGGTTGAATCAGATCTCTCGTAGAAAAACATGGCATGTATTGTGGACGAGAAGAGGAATAGCTTATCTACACAAGGAATTCTTGGAATGGATTCTCTATTGCGAGATAAAGCCAGAGAACCTATTCCTCAATGAAAATTCTCTGATTTTGAAGTGTCTAGGCTGGGTGACAGAGAGACAAATCTTAGTGTGTCTTCCGTTAGAGGGATTCATGGGTATTTGGTGCTTGAATGGGTTGAATTAGATCTCTTGGAGAAAAACATGGCTTGTATTGATTCTTATTGGCAAATACTAAAACGCCCTATGAAGTTGTATCTATAATTTTACCTGATGTGCTTGAGAACAATATAAAAACAAACATACTAGAGGAGATTCATGAAGATTCAACTACATATGATCCAGAGTTAGATCATTTTTAGGTTGTACGACACGATGAAGAGTTGCACTCGGATAGGCACCTCGATAGGGTTTAGAGTGGGAAGAAGAAGAAGAAGAAGATATTGAGAGTCGATGCCCCCTACGAACCTAAAATTATTTATGGGGATGGAGTGTCGATAGTGCCTTGTTAACAGATATTTTCAAGGACTCGTTATGTCACAATGGTTGAGGTTTGTCATTTTCTCCTTTGTTATTCTTCAAATCCTCTCCTTAATGAACAAAAAATGACAAATGTAAAGAGAACTCGTATCTGGTAACAATCTGAAAGAAGAGCTTCCTAAAAGAGAAAACATGTACCTGGAGAATATTTGCAAAGATTTTTCTCCTAGCTCCCAGTCCTCCTCCCGATGACAAACCATCCACTCCTCACTCAAACCACTCTGCAGAAGATTGTCGGGCCAGATTACCCCATGCTCACTTAGCCAAGCGTTTTTTTTTTTCTTCATGAGTGGGAAGTACAGGTTGCAGGAAAAATAGGGATTTGTTGTTTCCATCATCAAATGACCTCAACTTTCTTCTGTCACCAATACCACCATGTGGTGATTCTCTCGCTCGCTATCTCTAAGAAAAATTCCAATCTTCCTTGGAGAGTATTGGAGGTGGTTGTCGAGGATTTAGGTTGACAGAGGAATAATAGTAGGACAAGTATGCTAGATCAAACCTCCACTCTTCTTCAAACATAAGCCGTGATTATTATTACTGATATTAATATTTTTAATATTGTTATTATTATTACTGGCTCTGTCGTTGTTAGAAGTCGTGGATCCACAGATGCCATTACAATTGAAGAAACCACCCACGATAGCCAACCATCCTTCCATTGTTGCTGGTACACTTCCACTTTTGTACCGGTTCAATTCCCTTTCCCTTGATTTCTTTTCCTAATTTGTTCATATACGATGGATCTTGCACGCTGGGACTATTTCCTCCAAGTTCGTCGCTTAGTGATCCTCCCATTCTGAGACTAGGAAACATATTTACTTCGAGACCAGGAAACATCTTTACTAATCACCATTTGGATCGATCAATTATGTATTATTACAAGTGCACAAAATATATAACTTTAAATAAATAATTCGGTGAATATCATTTAAGATTTCACGGTGTGATTCAATAACTGTACATAAATTTTTGTTGCTACAAGAACAAACTGTCTCAGTGCTTCAAATCTACCCCGTGCTTCGGTTGTCTATACAATATGTCGTATTATATTTACTTTATGGTCGAGCACAAGCCTCTCTAGGGCTAAAATTCTTATCATAAAATTGCTTTACGTGACACGAACGCACGCCCACCTATTAATGTTTTTTTAGTAACACTTGTTTCCTTTTCCAAGACATGTATTGTCTTTTGAGTGACACATGAATTATTTTCAATGACATGTATTTAACTTGGTGTTTAGTGTTTAATTAAATTGCTTTCTTGATGCCATCTAAATATTCCTACTAAATGAAATGCCATCAACACCCAAAAATTTACAAAAAAGTTTTAAAGAAAATCAAATTGTAAAATGTGATTCTAGTTTTAACTCTCCATAACAATGAAATAATACAATTCAACGAAGTGGCCTCTCACATGGGTGTACACAGATATGTTGAAACATGAGCAATACATTTATTTGTAAGAGTTGTCGTTTATGTAGAAGCTATAATAAGATAGTTTAAAGAATATACTTTTTCTTTGTAGACTTTACTTACAAGCTATGAAGTCTCTGTGTAAACTGTAAAAAGACACTTTTAGGGAATAGGTAGAGAGCCAATTTTATACTAGTCGACAATTTACATGCATTGGACTCTTTTATCTACAAAAGGTCGAACATATCCACCAAACAACTTTTAGGTTAGTGAGAACCATGAGATTAGGTGAGTGAAAACTATGATATTTGATAGGGTTTTGGTGAGAGAACTATGATATCTACAAGGTTTCAACGAGAATATTAGTTTAATGTTACCGCAATTTTCATTTTTAAAATATCTTTAAAGGGACCACCACACTAATGATAGATTCCAATTCATGTCAACATCTAAACCTCCTTTATATTGGAGTAAAATTAAAGTTAATTGTCATTTATTTTATATTAAATTGCATATTTATATTATACTAATATGAAGTCAAAGTTAAAATTTGGGTGGAATGAAGTTCATCAACTTGCAAACATTTTTATGAAGAGAAACTTGGGAAGGATTGCAACTTGGTTAATTTGAGGTTTTTTTATTGAAAAACATATAAAATAAATCTTGAAAACTCTAGAAAATATTTTTAAAAAAATCATATAAATTCAACAACATATCATAAAATTTATATAGCTAAAAAATATTAATAATAACAAAGAAACAACTTTAAACAACTTCAATAAAGAAGGTGAATAATAACAACAATCTAATTAAGATATTGAATCTATTTGTCTTCAATAACTTTAAACAACTTCAATGAATTTGTCTTCAATAACTTTAAACAACTTCAATAACGAAGGTGAATAATAACAATGTAATTTGATGAAGACATTGAATCAATTTGTCTTCAATGTATTCTCTTAGTTATTAGATATTATAATTTATTTATATACAAAGTCAATGTGAACGCTTTACATGTAAGTTGCAATTAAACAACTTCTATTATAAAATTGTCAAATATTTTAATGGAGGAGCAATTGCATGCATTTTGTTTTATTTTTGCGTGTGAGTTAGCTAGTTTGATATTTTTGTTGATCTTGATTGCTAGTACAAAATCATTTTGTGTATTGAAATTGTTATTGTATTAAAAAATATTTATTTCTTTTTTTTTCCCTTTTTCTTTAAAGTTTTTATTGTATTTTTTTAATATATATTGGAGAAATAATTTAAAATATCATATCCTCCTCTTCTCTCCAATCATTATCATTATGGTGCCTATCATCTAAGTTGTCATTATCCTCCACCTCCATCCGATTGTTTTTGCTGGAGCTATCAATATGACATCCAGTCATGCCATCAAGTTCTCCTATAGAGCAAATAGAAATGCCAATATCCTCTCCAGCCATAACATAAGAGCCCTTGAAAAGACTCACCAGACACAATTGGTGGTCTTCAATTATTACCACAATTTCACCTTCTAACTTGCAAACGTGAAGGCTTCTGGTTTCTTGAATGCAACATAAGAATTGACATATTTTCTTTAAATACGATGAAATGTAGGTAAAAACAACTCATAAAAAATTGCATACACTAAATCAAGGTCACACTCGTTTATAACATAAATATGATTTTGGACTAACCTATCATGGGTTTACCAGATAATTGAACACAATCTTATAGTTTATTTTTGAGATGGCATATGCCCCTGCATCAAATCCCATTATGATAGAAAACTATCAATATTAGATGACTCTTGATTTTCAATTTATATTGTTGTAGGTAGTGTGGTCATTCAAATCTATATATAACATTGTAATGGAGTTTATTTACATTATATGAAATGAAAACCACAACTAGTGTGCTTACTAGGATTTATTATTGTCTAGGGTGTTAGAATTAATGATTAATTTAGAGATTAGTTTGGAGTTGGTTTGAGATTTTGTAGGAGTTGTTGAGATATTATCTCAACCTCCATACCTATGTTTGGAATTGGTTGGATCTAACTCCAACTACATATACCTATATTGTATCTTGGGATTTGAGATAGAAATACATTATTATTTTGTGTGTAATTTTCGTGTTATGGTTGCTCTCTTTAATTCTATCATGGTATCAGAGCTAGAACAACCCTGACTCTCCCACCAGAGGGGCTGGAATATGAGAGCAATGTGAGATGAATCTGTTGTTGTAGATTGTAGGTTATAGTGTGAGCATAGATTCGTTTTTTATGTGTGTTACGAGAGTGTTGTGCAGACGCCGATCTAGAGCTACCGTAGAAGAGAAGAATCACCTTGCTGCCGTGCAGAACAGTCACCGAAGTCAAGAGGCAGAGGACGTGAGAAGTCCATCCCAGATCTGTCTGATGTTGCCTGCATCTATTCAGTGATAGGCGTCGAGGGATCAAGGCTCATTTGCTAGATTTCATTGAGAATTGGCAGAGAATTTGAGTATTGCGCAGTATAATTTATAGAAATGAGTCGTGAATGTGTGAAGAGAGCCATTCTACTCTGCTGTCAAACTCTACGCCGTATCGCATCTCCCTGACAAATCTGTTCGCTGGAAGGAGTCGTGAGATGCATCTGTTCGCTGGCAAATGGATCAACCATCGTGAGCCGAGGGAGGAACTGACCGTGGATGTCTGCATGAAGGAGAGACGCTATCTGTTGTGCGTGAAGGAGGATCTGAGATAAAGATCATTGCTGTTTCAAAGATTTAGAAAGCCGCTGTCAATGTGTTGTTTGGTATTGTTGACTGTAGAGAAGAACTATAATTTGTGGTGTGCAGAGTGTTATTGTGATTTTTATTTTTGTAATGATACAGATCAGAATGTATGATTGATTCCTGGATTATTTTTCGAAGTATGTCTAGAATTGCCAATCACTACAAGAGAAAGGTCAATTGTAAGATTGACTGCTGAAAACATTTCGTACTTAGATCATTGTCCTATATAACTGTCCAAATTTTCTCTTCGGAGGGATTTTACAGATGGAAGTGTATCCATAAAATGGTTCAGTATCAAGATTGTCATTTGGGAAATCAAGAAGCGTCAGTTCTACAAGAACGTCAAAGATGGTCGGAAGCGGTTGTATTTGTGCTGTATGAAGTGGTAGCTCGAAGATGATGGGAGAGAAAGAGCGTGTCTATGAATTCAGATATGGGTGTAACTGCGTATGAGGACCAGTGAGACAGATATGACAAAAATTGTGTAGTAATTTTTTGTTATGTTGTGTAATGTAATCATTAAGGGAGGGTGTTAGAATTAATGATTAATTTAGAGATTAGTTTGGAGTTGGTTTGAGATTTTGTAGGAGTTGTTGAGATATTATCTCAACCTCCATACCTATGTTTGGAATTGGTTGGATCTAACTCCAACTACATATACCTATTGTATCTTGGGATTTGAGATAGCAATACATTATTATTTTGTGTGTAATTTTCGTGTTATGGCTGCTCTCTTTAATTCTGTCATAGGGCTAATCTTTAGCATGTGGAAGTGGAGGCTGCAATACAATTGACTAACATTCCTAAAACACAACTAAGAAAAATCTCAAGGACAAGAATCAAAATTGAGTGTCTTTTAAATATTTTTTTGACCCATTACCGAGACTCCTTCCCACTCTTCTTCGTGAGGGTGAACAATATCCACCTTGCTAAGCAACATTAAATGTTGCATCTAGTGGTATATACATTGTCGGATCTAAATTGCCTATACACCACCCACCGCAACATTTAATGCATAAGAATGTGAATATTCACCACCATAGAAATTTGTATAAGTTATAGTTATAAGTTTAAAATTGAAAATCATAAATTATAAGTTTAAATTTGAAATTTGTTTTAAATTATAGGAATATGATCGTGTTTCCAACGGTTTTAAAGTTATTTAGGGTTTATATATGTTCATCTTTGTTTGCGTTTTCTCATCGCAAACTTAGGTTGACGGGAGTGTTCCATTGGATTCTATATAAAATCAAAATAGCAGACGTGAGCATTCCCACTCGGTTTTATATAATAAAAACAGAATCATGAGCATCCGATATATATCCCGGCAGGGTAAAGAATCAAGATGGATCTCGTCGGAGTCTAACCTTTTCTTCGCATTTAATGAGTGTGTCACAAAAGCGTGCGATGGAGTAGTGGATGCATTTTCCTTACAGGCGTGGCGTGGCGTGGAGCCGTCTAGTCTAACTTGTGGCCGCGAATTCATTTCGGCTTTTGTGGCAGGATCCTTCAATTGTTTTTCATTATTTAATTCTTGCGGATGTAAAGCATTTAATGAGTGCGCCACCAAAAGCATGTGATTCGATACATTTTCCTTACAGGCGCGGCGTGTTAAAAGCAGCGCGGAGCCGTCTGGGTGCTATTTTGTCCGGCGAGGTTTTAGAATAGCCCAGTCTCCAGTACCGATGGACGATGAAGAATAATTACCGAAGTGTTGTGATCACAGGGCGAAGTCTGATGCCTTATATTTGAGCGCCAGGTGAGGTCAGTTCATTCAAGGCGGTGTGCTGATAATGGTTTCCCATGGAGCCTGCGGATGGCCTCCCTGCTTCTGTTTCCAGTGGTGTGGTGTGGTGGGATATATTCTGCATCATGCTTTCTTATTAAAGCCAGAGCCCAATGATACGATATCACCAGAGTATTGGCCTTATATTTGATAAAAACGGCGATTCCATCCGGGTTTTCTGCACTATGGTATAGTGGCTTTATAATTTGTTTCTGGAAGCGTATGATCATTCTCGAAGTTTAGGTTTCTCTCATTATGTATTTTAATACACGATGTTATTTTAATTTAATTAGTTCATGATAAATGCTTTTTTCATTTAATTTTATTAATGGTATGATATGATTTGTTTTTTCATCTTAGAGGTGGTCTGTCTGTGCAAACTAGCCGATGGAGCTTGATATGCTTTTTTCATTTAATTTTATTAATGCTATGATATGATTTGTTTTTTCATCTTATAGGTGGTCTGTCTGTGCAAACTAGCCGATGGAGCTTGATGGGAATGGAATGTAGCGGAAAAATTTTGGGGCAAATATTGTGTATCTAGTGGACATTGTTGACTGAATCTAGAGGGATAAAGAGAGAGATATAAGTCTTTTTGAGAATAAGAGAAGAAGAAGCTTCCAGAGAAAACGACATTTCCGTAGAGATAAAACAAAGAAAGTTATTACAGAGAGTGAGAAAGGGATGAGATGCCAGAAAAGTGGACGTTGGATAACACATCATTCGGCTATGCCTATTCACATTCACCTCCTCCTCTATCTCTTTTCTGTTCTGGTCTTTGTGTTGTTTGTTTATGTGAGTGTATGGAAACGCTTCCAATGTGGTTTCTATTACTTATTGTGGTTTCTGTTTGTGTCTGTTTCATGTTATATGTACTGTGTTTGTGTTGTATATGCAAAATTGTCAAGTTATAGAGATTGGAGTTTGAATTGGATATGAATGTGTGGGAGCTTGGAGATGATTGAAGAAAAAGAATCCAGAATTGGGAGTTGAATCACCTCACCACGTTGGACGCGGGTTCCTATTCCAATGAGGTATATACTTTATTGTTCTCTTCTTTTCTCGGTTTAGTTATGTTCCGCTCGGTTTAGTTATGTTCCGCTCAGCTCTGCCAACAAGAGGCACGTTTTTTTCCTTTTAGCTCAGGTCTTGCTCCAATTCTAATACTATTCATTGGAACAGCGAGCTGAGCTCATATCTTTGTATCATGAAAACAAGAGTTGTGAATGACAAAGAGCCGAGTTCCTACACTCAGCCATCGACTGTAGACATGCAGGTACACATTATTCCCTTTTTTCAGTTTTTAAGGGTTGAAAGCACTATCAAGTTAAATAAAATGGTTTCATAATAGAGAGTTTTCTTAGCGGTAATTGCATATATAAACAATTTACAGTTTACTAGGCGATGTTGGGTTGATTTGAATCTGCGGGAGTATAAACCAGAAAAATCTGAGCTGGACGAAAATCTGAGTTCGACATTCAGTCATGTATTATAATTTCCTGTTCCTTTCTGGCTTCTTGGCAATGTTGTGACACTTTCTTTGCCATTTTATTAAGTGAAATATTATTATATTCATTTGGCTCTGGCTTCACTTTTTTCTGCCTTATTTTCTTTTTAAACTAAATATGGTTATTATGATATCAGAGCGAAGTCGGTAAAACTTTTTGTATTTGCTTTGTGTGGAGTTGGTTTATGTGAGGCAATTTGGAATTGGAGGTAGGTTCATATTTTGCCATTCATCCTTTAAAAATACAAAAAACAGTTACCCTGAATAGAATCTGTCATCTCAAATTTAAATAACAGTTTACACTCTCACACTATTTGTGAGCTTGTATGTTATATAGTTTTAGATTTTATTGAATGTCAAAAGTAATTTAGGACAAAAGTAATGGTGTGTAAATTCATAGTTTTTCAATATTAATAAAAATGTAGAATACTAATTTTAGTTAAAAAAATTTAAGCAATTTTGTAAATGTCATAATTATATACTTTTAATTTAGGAAAAAAGTAATGGTGTGTTAATTCATAGTTTTTCAATGTTTATAAAAATGTAGAATACTAATTTTAGTTAAATTTTTTAATTTAGGACAAAAGTAATGGTGTGTAAATTTATAATGGTGTGTAAATTTATAGTTTTCCAATATTAATAAAAATGTAGAATACTAATTTTAGTTAAATTTTTTTAAGCAATTTTGTAAATGTCATAATTATATACTTTTAATTTAGGAAAAAAGTAATGGTGTGTTAATTCATAGTTTTTCAATATTTATAAAAATGTAGAATACTAATTTTAGTTAAATATT
Source organism: Picea glauca (assembly GCA_000966675.3). Taxonomy (NCBI): domain Eukaryota; kingdom Viridiplantae; phylum Streptophyta; class Pinopsida; order Pinales; family Pinaceae; genus Picea; species Picea glauca. The sequence continues at coordinate 136,719 of JZKD02S1676354.1, read as the reverse complement.
TTCAAACAATTTTGTAAATTTCATAATTACATATGGATCTATAATCTTGCACCATAGTGTAAGATTAAAAGAATTCATAAACATGTTGAAAGGGTGACATGATGTAGTTTGGAATGTTATTGTTGCATTAGTAGCTTAGGAGTAATAAACAAGAAAAATCTAAAAATCGGTGTTGACTTTCTAGTAAGGTATTATAATTTCCTGTTCCTCTTATAATTTCCTAAATGTTCTAGTAAGGTATCATAATTTTCTGTTACTCTTGGGCATGGCTCTCAATAGACACTTTCTTTATTCTTTTAGTAAATTAAATATTATTATATTCATTAGGTTTTGACTCTACTCTACCCCGCCTTCCTTTATTAGTCCATGCCTCCTGCTAGCTAGGGACTTTAGCTTTCACTTAGAAGTCAACAACTTAGATATTTTATTTAGTGCATTTTGTGGTCATCTAAAAAAATTTCCCAATGTTTTGAACAAAATATTTGTTATTTTAATTATTTTGAAAAAATAAACAATTTTTAATATTTTACAATTTCATAGTATGAATTTTGTGATTGGGTTAGAGGTTGTGATGAGACTTTATTAACCATGGTATGTTTATTTTTTTATCACTATTTGTCAGAAATTGTAAATAATTTGTTCAAAACATTTGTTATTTTAATTATTTTGAAATGAAAAAATAAATCATTTTTAATATTATACAATTTTATAATATGAATTTTGTGATTGGGATAGAGGTTGTGATGGGACTTTATTAGCCCTGGTAAATAATTTAAAATTACAAAATTTATAAAAGTACCACGTACATGGTAAATGACATAGGGTTCATCAGTCAATGTATTGTTGTTGGAGTCCATGCCATCCCGTGGAGATCTGCATGTACAATATCGAATTCTGCTCTCTTATGAGTCCTATGTTTCATGCTTGTTTCAACATAGTAGAGTTGTTGACGCCCTTTTCCATTGCTATGCTGTAAGAAACCATTGATAACTTTAGCGGAATCCTTGGAAAGGGGGGCTACAAGATGGTCTATAAGGGCTACCTTCCTGACTAGACACCGATAGTAGTAAAGAGAATAGATAGAATATTTGAAGGAGGAGAAATTCTAGGCACACATGACAACTATCTGCAAAATTCATCACCTAAACCTGGTGTGAATGAGAGGATTTTGCACATAAGCATAACATCGGCTACTTGTCTATGAATACAATCCCATCGATTCCTTGGACACCCATCTATTCTCTACCACCTGCACCCTTGACTGGGAGAAGCTGTACAAGATAGGATTGTGGACGAGAAGAGGAATAGCTTATCTACACGAGGAATTCCTATAATAGATTCTCTATTGCGAGATAAAGCCAGAGAACCTATTCCTCAACGATAGATCTTAGTGTGTCTTCTGTTAGAGGGATTCATGGGTATTTGGTGCCTGAATGGGTTGAATCAAATCTCTCGTAGAAAAACATGGCATGTATTGTGGACGAGAAGAGGAATAACTTATCTGCACGAGGAATTCTTGGAATGGATTCTCTATTGCGAGATAAAGCCATAGAACCTATTCCTTAATGAAAATTCTTTGATTTCGAAGTGTCTCGGCTGGGCGACAGAGAGACAAATCTTAGTATGTCTTTCGTTAGAGGGATTCATGGGTATTTGGTGCCTGAATGGGTTGAATTAGATCTCTCGGAGAAAAACATGGCCTGTATTGAATCTTATTGGCAAATACTAAAACGCCCTATGAAGTTGTATCTATAATTTTACCCGATGTACTTGAGAACAATATAAAAACAAGCATACTAGAGGAGATTCATGAAGATTCAACTACATATAATCGAGAGTTGGATAATTTTTAGGCTGTACAACACGATGAACAATTGCACTGGGATAGGCGCCTCGATAGGATTTAGAGTGGGAAGAAGATGAAGAAGAAGATATTGAGAGCCAATGCCCCCTACGAACCTAAAATTATTTGTGGGGATGGAGTGTCGACAGTGCCTTGTTAACAAATATTTTCAAGGACTCGTTATGTCAAAATGGTTGAGGTTTGTCATTTTCTCCTTTGTTATTCTTCAAATCCTCTTCTTAAGGAACAAATGGCAAATTTAAAGAGAACTCGTATTTGGTAACAATCTGAAAGAAGAGCTTCCTAAAAGGGAAAACATGTACCTGGAGAATATCTGCGAAGATTTTTCTCCTGGCTCCCAGTCCCTCCTCTCGATGACAAACCAATCAGTCCATCCACTCCTCGCTCAAACTACTTTGCAGAAGATTGTCATGCTAGATTACCCTGTGCTAACTTATCCAAGCGTTTGTTTTTTTCTTCATGAGTGGGAAGTACAGGTTGTAGGAAAAATATGGATTTGTTGTTTCCATCATCAAATGACCTCAAATTTCTTCTGTCACCAATACCACCATGCGGTGATTCCCTCGCTCGCTATCTCTAAGAAAAATTCCAATCTTCCTTGGAGAGTATTGGAGGCGGGTGTCTAGGATTTAGGTTGACATGAGAATAATTGTAGGACAAGTATGCTAGATCAAACCTCCACTCTTCTTCAAACATAAGCCGTGATTATTATTACTGATATTAATATTTTTAATATTGTTATTACTATTATTGGCTTCGTCGTTGTTAGAAGTCGTGGATCCACAGATGCCATTACAATTGAAGAAACCACCCACGACAACCAACCATCCTTCCATTGTTGGTGGCACACTTCCACTTTTGTACCAGTTCAATTCCCTTTCCCTTGATTTATTTTCCTAATTTGCCCGTATACAATGGATCTTGCATGCTGGGACTATTTCCTCCAAGTCCATCACTTATTGATCCTCCCATTCCGAGACTAGGAAACATATTTACTCCAAGACCAGGTAACATCTTTACTGATCACCATTTGGATCGATCAATTATGTATAATGTAATGTTCCTGACTTGGCTAGTCTAGGAAACGCTGCTAATGTGTGTGTAGGATCAAAGGTTTACATCATATAAATGATCATACAAATAATAAACGCGACAAAGGACTGCAAAGTTTGTATTATTATATCTCAGTGGATTACAAAATGGTCGAATGCGGCTGAATAACTGACAATATTCGACTAGATCAACATACAAAGGATCTTAGCCGGAATATAAATAAGCAATTGCGGCTGAATAAAATAACAACACTCGGCTAGATCAAAAGACAAAAGGATCTTAGCCAGAATACAAATAAGCAACTAAAAGATAATACCCGAAATATGGGAGCACTGCGGAATCAATGAAGAATGATGGAAGACTTGGATGATCTTCTTGGTGACTAGGGTGTGGCTTTCAACACCGAAATCAACCAATTGGTGTCTTCCTTCTGGAATACACTGAACTATCTCTCCTGAGATGTGCCTTTTCTCCTCAATGACAAGTCATAATCTGCATGATGATGAATTAGGTCGCTGAACCTTTCTTTATAGCTTTCCAAAACCCTAAATCATGCTAAAACCCCAAATCACTACTGAAACCCTAATTCACTGTTGACTTCTATTTTTAGCTCATAATGACTTAAAAGCATTGTTAACCCTTGTTAGCTCAATGTCACTTTCCGAATATAACACTTGTGACTAGAGTGACCTCTAGTAACCTTGTTTACCCCTCTTTGGCCTTGCCTATAGTCTAATGGGGTGGTTTAGACCATTAAGCCTCATTTTTCTGGAGCTCCTATTTGGAAAGGGACATTATAGTCCTCCCTTCCTTAAATTGCTTGTCCTCAAGTAATACCAGTCCAAGGTGTTGCAACACCTGCTCTCTCTCCCAAGTAGCGTCATTTACTGGAAGCCCTCTCCATCTGATCAAACACTCTCTTATGACCCTGCTCCTTAGTTTCCACTCCCAGAACTCCAAAACCTCCTCCGGAACTAACTCCAACTGTCCCTTCTCATCCAATGGGGGAAGCTCCTCTGATGTGTTAATGAATTGTCCCACTGCCTTTTTTAGGCAAGACACGTGGAACATGTTATGAATCTTGCTCCCCTCTAGAAGATCTAGCTCGTAAGCAACCTCGCCTACTCGGTGCATGCTCCTGTAAGGACCATAAAATCTGGGCTTGAGCTTCTCGGCTCCTCTCTTATTCAGAGATGACTGTCTGTAGGGTTGGAGTCTCAAGAAAACCAAATCTCCAACCTCAAAGTTTGTGCTCTATCCTGTGCATGTCCGCGCTTATCTTCTGTCGGTTTTGCGCTGTCTGCAGGTTCTCTTTCAACAATTTGAGAATCTCCTGACTCTCTATGATCCAATTCTTGGCCTTGGGAGATATGCTCTCCCCGAAGACCAAGTCTACCAAAGTGGGAGCAACATATCCATACAATGTTTGGAAGGGTGTCATACCAATGGACATGTGGAAGGTGGTGTTGTAGCAATGTTCCCCTAAATGTAATCACTTTACCCACATTCTCTGTTGTCCTCCTACATAGTTCCTCAAATACCCTTCAACCCACTTGTTGATAATCTCGGTCTGCCCATTTGTCTGAGGGTTATAGCTGGTGCTAGGTGTCAACTCTGTCCCCACCAACCGAAACAACTCTCTCCAAAATGTCCCTATGAATCGACTGTCCCTGTCACTCGCGATGTTCTTCGGCAACCCATGAAGTCTGAAGACCTCCCTGAAGAAAAGCTCGGCTACCTGAACTGCGCTGTATTATGTCGGTATGGCATAGAAGTGAGCAAACTTGGTCAATTTGTCGACCACTACATAGATACAGTCCTTACCCTGGACCTTGGGTAGACCGGAGATGAAGTCAATAGATATACTCTCCCATTTCTGCTCTGGAATGGGGAGTGGCTGAAGTAGCCCTGTTGGAAGAGTATGCTCTGACTTGTTCTGCTGGCAAGTCACACACTCACTGACGTGTCTCATAACGTCTTGTTTGAGTCCCTTCCATGAGAACCTCTCTTTGATCTGTCTGTAGGTTTTGAAAAACCCCTGATGGCTTGCTAGAGGTGAATCATGAACTGCGATGATGATTTTTTTCTTAAGCCTTAAATCTGGCACCAAGTAAACTCTATCCTTGTAAAATATGACATCATCAATGACCCTATATCAGTCATCCTATATCTGCCCATCCATCACCTCATAAGCGAACTTTTTCTTGGAATATTCCACTAACAAGTGGGATTTCCAATCTACTAAAATCTCCATCAAAGAACATGTCACAGGTCTCCTCGATAGTGCATCGACCACAATGTTCTTATTCCCCTTGACATACTCTATGTCAAAGTCGAATGCCTGTACCTTCGTCACCCATTTCTGTTGGTGCTCACTGAGGTCATTCTGCTCAAGGAAATTTTCAAACTGCTGTGATCGGTCTTGACCACGAATTTGTTGCCCACCAAATATTGTCTGAACTTGGTCAAGGCATGCATGATTGCCAACATTTCCTTGTCATAAATGGAGTACAACCTTTCAGGTTGACTAAGCTTTTGGCTCTCGAATACAATGGGGTGTCCTCCCTGCATCAAAACTGCACCGATCCCTTCGCCAGATGCGTCACACTCTAGTACAAATGGCAGGGTGAAGTCTGGTAGTGCCAACACTGGACAAGTGCCCATGAATTTCTTCATGTGATCAAAGGCTTCCTGTGATTTCTCGGTCTATATGAAGGCCCCATGCTTGGTAAGATCTGTCGGCGATGCTCCAAGCTAAGAAAAACCCCGGACAAACCGCCTGTAATAGCTGCATAGCCCGAAGAAGCTCCTCAACTCTGTCACGTTCTTGGGCGTCAGCCAATCCAGAATGGCCCTGATCCTCTCTTGGTGCACCTGTACCCCCTATGCACTGATGATGTGGCCTAAGTAAAGCAGCTCTGTCATATCGAACTCGTACTTGGACTCTTTGGCATATAACGACTGTGCCTCCATGATGCTCAATACCTCATCCAGGTGTCTCATATGCTCTTGCCATGACCAGCTATAGATCAAGATGCCATCGAAGAAAACCAAGACCGATTTCCTTAACTGATCCCTGAATATATGGTTCATGCAAGACTGGAATGTAGCGAGTGCATTGGTTAGCCCAAATGGCATAACCAGGAACTCGAAGTGTCCAAAATGACATCGAAATGCCATCTTTTCTATGTCCTGCTCTCGGATGTTGATCTAGTGATATCCAGAGCATAGATCAATTTTTGAGAAGAAAATTTCCCCATGCAGTTCATCCATCAACTCGTCAATGTGTGGGATAGGGTACCGGTTTTTCATGGTTTTCTCATTCAAGGCTTGGTAATCAATGCATATCCTCATGGTGCCATCCTTCTTCAGAACTAAGACAACTAAAGAAGCAAATGGGCTGCTGCTCAGTCTGATGTGTCCAATCGCCAACAATTCCTTGATTCCCTTCTCTATCTCATCCTTGAACCTCCTAGGATGACGATAGGGGGGGGGTGATCATAGGTTTGGCCCCCTCCTATAACTCAATGGTGTGCTCAAACCTCCTTTCAGGTGGTCTCCCTGGTGGGATTGCCTCAAAGACCTACTAATGTCGTCCCAATAAATTCTTGATCTCTATGTGATATTTTTGTCAATCTTTTGAATCCTTCTGAGTAGTGATCAAGCATTCTGCGGCATAGGCTACCTCCCCATGTCTGAATATCCTCTCCATCCTCTTAGTTGAAACTGTCCTAGGTGCTCCTATCAACATACCTTTTAAAAAAACCTTCTTCCCATCCTAATCTCTGAATCCCATTTCCAAGGTTTGGTAGTTGGTAGTGATTTTTCCCAAGGTAATCATCCACTGAACTCCTAACACCACATATGTGTCCAATAGGTCAACCACATAAAATGTGTCTCTCACTGTGTAGTTGCCTAAATTCATCTCTAAGTTTGGAATTATGTCTAGACACTCCACTGTGTGGCCATCTGCTACCGCAACATCAAACCCCTCAAACTCCTCTGTCTGAAGTGCCCGTCTCGATACTAGTGAAGCGTCAATGAAGTTGTGGGTGGGCCCACCATTTATCAGGGCGATTGCCTGTTGCCCCTGAATAATCCCTCTGATACGGAGGGTATCATACCTGGGAACACCGGAAAGGGTCGTTGTGACTCCTCCCTTTGCTGGTTTCCTCCTGTCAGCCTGCTCTAGCGGTTGTGGGACTACTGGAGGATGGGCTCCTGCCGATGTCAGTGGTCTATGGGGAAGCTGTTCCTTTGCTGGTGCTAACTCCTCTTATGAACTAGTGGATCCACTATCCTGCTCCTCCTCCTCACTGTCCACGTTGTCTGTTGCTACCTCAATATAATGAATCTCTCCCTTGACCATGCACCTGTGGCCTGGGACCCAAGGATCTCTGCAGCTAAAGCAAAGCTTCTTCCTCATAAGCTCTCACCTAGTCTCATCATCCAACTTCTCCTTACCCTTCCATTCTCTCTGGAATGGCTTCCTGTCTTGATCCCTCTAGGGCACAAATGGTTTGGAGAAATTTTTAGTCTTTGGCACTGAGTCTGCCAGATCTCGAGTGTGAAGGATGGCATCCTGCAAAATGGGAGGCCTATATGCCTTCACCCATCCTCTCAAAGGCTCTGTGAGTCCTTCTGTGAATAGCATGATCAACCTGGGTTCTGATATATCTGTCACTTCCATGGATACCCGCTGAAACTTTGCGATGAATGCCTCTATTGTGTCAGTTTGTCTCAACTAGGCTAGATCCCTGAAGCGTATCTTGAGATCCTTCTTGTCAAACCTATCCATGAGCCTATCTGTAAACTCCCTATAGGAGGTGATGTGACTGTGACCCAATGTCACCAGCCCATGATACCACCACTCGTATGCCTCACCCTGCAAGTGTAAGGTCGCAAAACTGATGGCCTCTGTCTCGGTCATCTGGTTGAGCTTGTAATACGTGTCTAGCTTCTGTACCCAAGCTTTGACAATGTATTTGGACAATCTGTCGAAAGAAGGGATGGTGAGTTTCCCAACTTTTCGGATGAAATCGAGGTTATACCCCTGCTGATGTTGTGGTCCTCCCCTCAGTGGCTCTCTGGGATGGTTCCTGAGTCTAAGTCCACAGTACTAGACTAAGGTCATGTCCTGATGGAAGTCATGACCCAATGCTGCGTACTCCCTCCTATACTCTACAATGTCGTCGACATGAGTGGGTGGCCTCTGTGCTATTGGTGGCGGTGTTGCTATCGGGGGTGCCCTCTAGAAACTGGGAAACAAGGGTCTGGGAATCCTACTCGCAGAGGTGTATGTGCAAGAGGGTGACTGGGGTCTACTGCCTGCTCCCGAGTTCGCCTTAGCTACATGCGGGACTTGTGTATCTGGGGTTCCCACTCTAGCCAATCTATCAACCACCCGTGCCAAGGACTGAGACATGGTTCGTTGACTAGCTAACATATTGTTGATAACCTACATGAAAACTGCCTCTGAATTTACAAGGGCCTTGCCACTGCCCTCTGGTCGCTCATATTTGTTTCCTATCATCCTCTCTGCCTCGTGCTCAGCCTCACTCTCTTCCCTTCTCTCTACTTCTCTGTGTGCCTCTTCCTCTTCCTCTGAGCTAGGAGGAAAAGAGGGAAAATCAGGCCTATGCCTTCTTTCCTGATGCCTGTTGTAAGTGACATATTCATCACCTACGACCCTCTGGGTCTTCTGCTGCACTCAATGTCTTTAGTCACAGGCTGGCAGGACTAAAGCTCTGATACCACTGTAATGTTCCTGACTTGGCTAGTCTAAGAAACACTGCTAATGTGTGTGTAGGATCAAAGGTTTATAGCATATAAATGATCATACAAATAATAAATGCGACAAAGGACTCCAAAGTTTGTATTATGATATCTCTGTGGATTACAAAATGGTCGAATGCTGCTGAATAACTGACAATATTTGACTAGATCAACATACAAAGGATCTTAGCCAGAATATAAATAAGCAACTGCGGCTGAATAAAATAACAACACTCGACTAGATCAAAAGACAAAAGGATCTTAGCCGAAATACAAATAAGCAACTAAAAGATAATGCCCGGAATATGGGAGCACTACAGAATCAATGAAGAATGATGGAAGACCTGGATGATCTTCCCGGTGACTAGGGTGTGTCTTTCAACACCGAAATTAGCCAACTGGTGTCTTCCTCCTGGAATACACTGAACTATCTCTCCTGAGATGTGCCTCTTCTCCTCAATGACAAGTCATAATCTGCATGATGATGAAATAGGTCCCTGACCCTTTCTTTATAGCTTTCCAAAACCCTAAATCATGTTGAAACCCTAAATCACTGCTGAAACCCTAATTCACTGTTGACTTCTATTTTTAGCTCATAATGACTTAAAAGTGTTGTTAACCCTTGTTAGCTCAATGTCACTTTCTGAATATAACACCTGTGACTAGAGTGACCTCTAGTAACCCTGTTTACCCCTCTTTGGCCTTGGCTATAGTCTAACGGGGTGGTTTAGACCAGTAAGCCTCCTTTTCTGGAGCTCCTATTTGGAAAGGGGCATTACATATAATTACAAGTGCACAAAATATATAACTTTAAATAAATAATTCAGTGAATATCATTTAAGATTTCATAGTGCGATTCAATAACTATACAGAAGTTTTTGTTGTTGCAAGAACAAACTGTCTCAGTACCACAAATGTACCACATGCTTCGGTTGTCTGTACAATATGTCGTATTATATTTACTTTATGGTTGAGCACAAGCATCTCCAGGCCTAAAATTCTTATCATAAAATTGCTTTACGTGACACGAACGCACACCCACCTATTAATGTTTTTTTAGTAACACCTATTTCCTTTTCCAAGACACGTACTGTCTTTTCAGTGACAGATGACTTATTTTCAATGACATGTATTTAACTTGGTGTTTAGTGTTTAATTAAATTGCTTTCTTTATGCCATCTAAATATTCCTACTAAATGAAATGCCATCAACACCCAAAAATTTACAAAAAAGTTTTAAAGAAAACCAAATTGTAAAATGTGATTCTAGTTTTAACTCTCCATAACAATGAAATAATACAATTCAACGAAGTGGTTGCTCACATGGGTGTACCCAGATATGCTGAAACATGAGGAATACATTTATTTGTAAGAGTTGTTGTTTATGTAGAAGCTATAATAAGATAGTTTAAGGAATATACTTTTTCTTTGTAGACTTTACTTACAAGCTATGAAGTCTTTGTGTAAACTGTAAAAAGACGCTTTTAGGGAATAGGTAGAGAGTCGATTTTATACTAGTCGGTGATTTACATGCATTGGACTCTTTTATCTACAAAAGGCTGATCATATCCACCAAACAAATTTTAGGTTAGTGAGAACCATGAGATTAGGTGAGTGAAAACTATGATATTTGACAGGGTTTTGGTGAGAGAACTATGATATCTGCAAGGTTTCAACGAGAATATTAGTTTAATGTTACCGCAGTTTTCATTTTTAAAATATCTTTAAAGGGACCACCATACTCTACTAATATGATAGATTCCAATTCATGTCAACATCTAAACCTCCTTTATATTGGAGTAAAATTAAAGTTAATTATCATTTATTTTATATTAAATTGCATATTTATATTATACTAATATGAAGTCAAAGTTAAAATTTGGGTGGAATGAAGTTCATCAACTTGCAACATTTTTATGAAGAGAAACTTGGGAAGGATTGCAACTTGGTTAATTTGAGGTTTCTTTATTGAAAAACATATAAAATAAATCTTGAAAACTCTAGAAAATATTTAAAAAAAAATCATATAAATTCAACAACATATCATAAAATTTATATAGCTAAAAAATATTAATAATAACAAAGAAACAACTTTAGAAAACTACACTAAAGAAGGTGAATAATAACAACAATCTAATTAAGATATTGAATCAATTTGTCTTCAATAACTTTAAACAACTTCAATCAATTTGTCTTCAATAACTTTAAACAACTTCAATCAATTTGTCTTCAATAACTTTAAACAACTTCAATAACGAAGGTGAATAATAACAATGTAATCTGATGAAGACATTGAATCAATTTGTCTTCAATGTATTCTCTTAGTTATTAGATATTAGAATTTATTTATATACAAAGTCAATGCGAACGTTTTACATGTAAGTTGCAATTAAACAACTTCTATTATAAAATTGTCAAATATTTTAATGGAGGAGCAATTGCATGCATTTTGTTTTATTTTTGCGTGTGAGTTAGCTAGTTTGATATTTTTGTTGATCTTGATTGCTAGTACAAAATCATTTTGTGTATTGAAATTGTTATTGTATTAAAAAATATTTATTTCTTTTTTTTCCCTTTTTCCTTAAAGTTTTTATTGTATTTTTTTAATATATATTGGAGAAACAATTTAAGTTATCATATCCTCCTCTTCTCTCCAATCGTTATCATTA
>JZKD02S1676354.1:105467-122736 GCA_000966675.3 Picea glauca | reverse complement strand
TATATATATAACAAGTATATTAAGTATATTTGGATGGAATCAAAATATACAATTTGATGTGTCATTACGAAACTACAAAAGACTATGTCTCTATGTCTCTCTCTCATTAAGAAACAAGTATATATATATATATATATATATTCTACCAAGAAAAAAAAACAAGTATATTAAGTATTTCTAGATGAAAAAACTACAAAAGACTATGTCTTTATTTTTGTTTCAAAAGAAAGAGAGATATGTTGAGAAGCATCTTTTAGCCTACACTAAAGATGAGTTCATATACAACCTTCCATCATAATTTGGCTTAATCTAATAAACTACAATACTTTTTTCAAAGATAGTTGCATATAATCATCCTCAATTCTGGAAAAATGACAAGTACATGTATTTTCTAGAAGCTGAAGGAGGTCTCTTCAGGGAGAGATCATTTTTCATTTGTTTCAACTGTAACCAATGACCTTTCTTGTAGGAGTAGGGATTTTTTGGATAATTTATCTATAGATTCATTCAATTCTCAAAAAACAGGTTTGAATGTTTATTCTTTTTCCGTTGACCTTCACTATGACTAGGAATTTTCAAAGAGATCTTCTCATTAGCTCAATCAATGACAATTTTGTTCTCACCAAATACTTGTTGATTTATGATTCCCTTGTGAGCTGTTAATTTTAACAGGATCGATAAAGTACACATTTCAGATTTATTATTGGTTCCATGTCTCAATGTTGCATTGAAGGAAAAAGAGATGATTTTTTTTTATAGAAGTAGAATATTACCTGCATTACAAGTTCTTGAGGAATTTTGACTAGTTTCGTCCGAGAACCCCTAGTGTTTGGAGGAGTCTATATTAGGCTATTTGATTATTCTTTTGGTCTTAACCTTCATCAGAGCCCATATACCTTCGTATGCATATTTTATTTGGGAACTGACCTATATGGGGATCATATCTTTGCCTTGAAAAATCATGTCATTTCTAGCTAACCATAATGCCTAGGCCAATACGCAAGGAATTGCTCTATGCTATTTGACTTTTTTGTTTTTACACCAGTTCTTAAAATATGCTAGGGTGACATCTCCTTCACATTTTTCATTTTCATTGGCTAGATTTAAAGTTTCTGTCCAGGTTTATCTTAAAAATGAACAATGAACTAAAAGATGGTTGACAAATTCTTTATTGTTCTTGAATAGTATGTCGTCATGCGCTTGTTAATCCCCTCCCATGATCTATTTTGGAAAAGAGGGCTTTATTGGAGATTGCTAGTACTTTAAGAGGACATCTTAGTTTCCAAATGGTCTTCCACTACCATGTCTTTTCTTTCTCAATTTATGTTTTTATCCTTTCCTCGTAACCTAGGTTGGCACTAGAGTTTCCTTAACTTTATTTTTCGACCATACAATCTCATCTTCTCCTTTCAGGGTTATATCATTTAGTGTAATATTTGTGAGTGTATTGGTTCCATTCTTTATCTATCTAACCTTGGATACCAAGTTATAAGTCGGTTTTCCATCATTGACTCCAAATCAAATTACCTTTGGTTCAATAGCATTGGCCAAACTGAATATGCCTTTGTCATGAATAATGTTGACAAGAGGATCTTATAGCCTACAATTTTTTGAAGATGCCAACTAGGGATCTTCACCTATTTTTATTTTGTTTTCTCTTCCAATTGCCCAAACTAGCCATTTTCCAATTAGGGGGAGTGCTCTTGTGATTTCTTTCCAGACTATTGAAGCCCCTCTATGACCTTTTATATCCTTTCTAATCCACTCTTCTATTTTTCCTGGAGTGATGTACTTTGCAATCATTATTTCAATATAATCAAAACATGAGCAATGGACAATATTTCAATCCTTAACAACCCCAATCCACTAGGCAATTCAAGATATAATATATCAATGTGTTACAATAAGTTTTGGCGCTCTAGGGCAATCTTACAACCAGGGATCTTCACCTATTTTTATTTTGTTTTCTCTTCCAATTTTCCAAACCAACCATTTTCCAATTAAGGGGAGTGCTCTTGTGATTCAGACTATTGAATCCCCTCTATGATATTTTAATATCCTTTCTAATCCACTCTTCTATTGATCTTGGAGTGATGTACTTTGCAATCATTATTTTGACCTATAATGAGAAAAAAATTGTGTTCAAGTGTTCTAATTCAAAACAAAATTTCACCTCTTAAACAATAGGTTTCCTAGATCTTAACCTTGTGAATTTTCAGGCTTAGGGTTGTTATGAAATATAAACAAAACATGAGTAGTGGACAATATTTCAATCCTTAACAACCCCCATCCACTCAACAATTCAAGATATAAGATATCAATGTGTTACAATAAGTTTTGGCCCTCTTGGAAAATATTACAACTAGGGATCTTCACCTATTTTTATTTTGTTTTCTCTTCCAATTTTCCAAACCAACCATTTTTCAATTAGGGGGAGTGCTCTTGCGATTACTTTCTAGACTATTAAAGCCACTCTATGACCTTTTATATCCTTTCGAATCCACCCTTCGATTGATCTTGGAGTGATGTACTTTGCAATCATTATTTTGACCTATAATGAGAAATATTGTGTGTTCAAGTGTTCTAATACAACACAAAAATTTCACCTCTTAAACAATAGGTTTCCTGGATCTTAACCCTGTGAATTTTCAGGCTTAGGGTTGTTATGAAATATAAATAAAACATGAGAAGTGGACACTATTTCAATCCTTTACAACCCAATCCACTAGGAAATTCAAGATATAAGATATCAATGTTTTACAATAAGTTTATGCCCTCTAGGGAAATCTTATCATGCATATAACAAATCTGAAAACACTTATGATAGCTGTAAAAATGAGAGTAAATCTTCCATTCTATTGTCAGATTATAATGTTAAATTGCTTAACATATTCACCCTTAACTTATGTTAAATCATTAAGACATTTAGTGATGGAAATTACAAACCATGAAGAATATACTAATGGTTGAAAATCAAATTTGTGATTTACACAAGTAGTGGACAGTTGAAAACTTTATTAATATGCATAAAGATGAAGTTCATGTACGCCATAGACTTGTCACAAGGTTAGTAAAATCCTCTAGCTCTCCAAACCCTAGCTAGGGAAAAAAATAAAAACCCTATCTCACACCAAGGAGATGTAACAAAAATGCATCACACAAGCATGTCCTCCAAGGAAAGATGTTTCCTCTTCTTCTCCAAGTACAACCTAGGGTTTCATCTCAAAACCCTAACTCCAAATCTCCAAGGGATGAAACCTTAACTCTGGTCTTCAAGATGCTCCAAGAAGTTGAAGAAACCCTAATGACTCCAAGAGAGAGATAGAGAGAGATCAAGTATAGAAGAAGGTCCAAGAGAGTGAGAGGAGAAGTAGTATGTTGTTCTTGCTCACATCCCTACACAAGAATAAACAAGAATGAATGAGTGATTATCATCATTTCCAACGTCTTATGCACAAGAGTAAACCCTAGTATCTCACAAGAATCCTCCAACAAAGACGTCCTCCCTCTTCTTCATGATTGCTCTTGGGGGTTTCCTCATGAACCCTAGAATCTCACTCCAAGAATACTAATACAAAGAGAAGAGTACAATGATAGTAATGAAAATTTTCTCTCCTTCCTCTATATATATGAGAGGTAAGGGAGGCCAACATTACATACGTGGGTCTATCCCCTTGTAAGAAACCTATAGTGACACAAGTATTCTCGCAGATATGGAGTGCTACTCTCCGACAATACACATGTTGAGCTAAGAGGTGATGATTTCCACAAGCAAGGATCTAAAAGCAAGTGCACTCTAGGAGGTGTGTCTAACGCTCCTCCTACAAGCCTCCAATGACTCCATTGAACATCCTAAGCGATGTACTCCATTGGGTCCACTGCCTTGGCATGAACACTATCATAACCTAGGATCCCCTGGATGAACTTATGTTTCTAGTGGTGTGGTGGGATATATTCCTATCACGCTTTCTCATTACACTTGGAGCCCATTGATATGACATCACTACAGTGTTTTCCTTCAATCAAATTATGATATTTGACAAAAGTGGTGATTCCATCATGGTTTTCTACACTATGGTATCATGGAGGATGATTTTTTTGTTGAAGTGTATGAACATCCTTTTTTTAATTAGATTTATGAAATTATTTGTATTAATTTACAATATTCCTCTAATTTAATTCATTCTTGGAAAATGTTTATCAGTGCAAAATAGCCTCTAGAGTTGGATTGGAATAGGATTAATTCACTCCAGGAATTAGAAGAAAATAAGAAAAGTTTTACCACCTCTCCATTTCATGTCATCTTGCTAAATTATGAACCAACCCAACACCATATTGGAATGATTAAGAGAGATATGCAATCAATTCTAAAAACAACAATGTTATTCGTTGAAAATTGAGAAATATTGGAATGTGTACTTAGGGGAGTAAATTCACCTCAAAGCTCTTCTCCTCAAGACATAGAGATGATGAACTCAACTAGCCATTCCAATCGGCTCATGTTGGATGATATGAATTGACGCTTTAATATAATAATAGCCACATTTAGTTTAAAAGGAAATACGGGAAGGCAAGGCTGGGTAGAGCAGATCAAGGTCTGAGCCAAATGAATATAATAATATTTAATTTACTAAAAGGGTAAAAAAACGTGCCTATTGAGAGTCAGAGAAAGGAACAAGAAATTATGATACCTAATTGTAGCATCCAACGTGGTTGTTAGCTCAAATGAGATAAGAAAATTTGGGTAAAACTAAGGTGATGATCTTCAAGGGGTCAAAGAAGGTTCTATTAAACCACCATTTCTTTTTCAGAGGAGAGGAGATTTAGATCGTCAACACTTATACTTATTTGGGGGTATAATTCTTAGGGCCTCGCTTCAACCTTTGACATGCTCTCCAACTTTGTGTAAACAAAGGTTATGGATCCTTAGTTTCTCTTGAGAGACATTGTTTCTGGGACCGTTTTTAGGACATTCCATCCAAGATGTTTCTTATGGACTCCCTTATCAAGCCCACAATTCTCTATGGTTCAGAGGTTTGGGGGCCTTATTTACTTGAGACTAATTGGGCTTTAGTCGAGTGAGTGTAGATCCTTCTCCTTCGACGCATCATCATATGAAAGTAGTCAGTACCCCATCACATCATCCTTGCAGAGTTTAGTGCCCGACCCTTCTAGCTTGAGACTGTTTTCCTCATGGTTTCTCTTATGTGCCCCATTCAAAGTTTTGTCGATTTAACGACGGACAGAGACAAGTACTCATATCTGGCCTATTGTTCATTAGATTCCATTGCCTAATCTAGTCCTCGTGGTTGCAATAGGTCGCACTAGGTGTTGGTTTGCAGGGGTCTCATCCCTTTTGGAGTCTGTTGGTATTTTGATGGATCAACTTCATTCAGATACTCCATGGATGCACCTAGACACCTCCTACCTTCTAGGTAGGAGTTGAACAGGATCATCAAGGATCACATTTATAGATAGTTTATGCAGGTCACTTAGAAAAACCCGTAGGGTGATTTACGTCCAAAGATGGCCTTCTATGTTGAGCACTTCATAGAGGTGAGGGATGGACTCACTATCCAACCCCCATACACATCCCATCATTGGGTGCATTCTCTTCATATCCCCCTAGGCCAATTTTGAATGGGCTCATATAGAATTTGAGTTGAGACGAACCACCAAATTGTATGAGTAGAGAGGATCTGCTAGCTATGCCATCTTCATGAGGTGGAGAAAGAGGAGCACTTCATATTTCGTTGCTCCATCTATTATGAGATCCGTGGGAGATTTTATTGCTTGTTCAAAGGGATCTAGACCCTTTCCAATTCCTTTCGATACTAGACTAGGGATATCTATCCCTTTACATGTAGGAGGCCCTCAAACTTCGTGGCCACATTATCCAGCCTCCTCCTAGACCAAATCCCACTCAAAAAATTACTTCCTTCTTTATGGTGCTCCCATCAACTAGGGGAACCAAGAGAAACATTGATAGAAACCTTTCCTTTGACCCCAGATCAATGCAGACTCGAGGGATCATTCCCCCTCCCAGAGCCCCCGAGACATTTCCAGATCAGATTCTTTACCAATAGGCAGACGAGATCATCTAGACATATGAGGTGGGTTACTTTGTCCCAACAGTAGCACAGTAGGTGGTCCAGATTTTCCCTTAGATCTTCCTTGGGACATCATTCTATTTTTAGTTTTCTTCATTTGGCCTCGGATGATAGGATATATAGATATAGTGGACCATGATCCAATCCTTGGATCCCTTCCCTCTATACATCTCCCTCCCATTGTAGCCGCCCACACTTGAAGTTGAGGGTTTTCCATGTTTTAGCGTAGATCTCATGCTTTACATTACTTCTTTATCTTTATATAGGGGAGACATTTTGGTTCTCCTGCTTTGTATCGACATCATTGTACTCAAAAGTCCCATTGGCCTACTTTGTGGTCATTTCTTGGTCATTAATATAATTATCTTATCTTATCTACCCCATAATTCTTCATTATGCAATAATCTCCATAAAATTTTGGTTTCTAAAGCCAATACAAACATGTATATGTTCTTGAGATCCCATCCACTATCTTCTTTAGTTTAGCCAACTTCCTCCATTTCACCAAAGGGATCTGCTCATCCCTTTTGCCTATCCAGAGGAAGCTTAAAGCACTTTCTTCTTATATTTTCCAAGATGCCCTTTGGAGTGTGTGATACTGAAAGCCAATACATTGGTATTCCTTCTAGAATATATTTCACTAATGTTAGCATGTCTCCTCAAGACAACCATTTGTAGCACTAGTTTGTGTCACTCTTTTCTATTTTTTCATACCACCATGGTGAGTCCCTAAACTTCAATCATTTGGATTTAATTGAAAACCATGATATTTTACTACATCATCGAAGTGAATCGAGTTGAAAGGGAGAATTAACTTACATTGCCTTTCACTTTCCTCTTCTAAACCATTGAACAAGATAGAATATTTGATAATATTCACCTCCATCCATGTTTCCTTGCTTTATAAGTTTGGACTTTTTTCATTTTTTTTTCTTCTCTTCTAGTGCCTCCACCAAAAAGAATGGCATCATGAACAAATAATAGATGGGACAATGATATTGAGGTCCCCATTTTTATTCCTTTGGTGAAACCATCTCTTTTGTATGTTGCTATTAGTTGGCTCAATCCTTCTTCCACCAATAGGAATAGGAATGAGGGACATTGGACCACCTTTCCTTATCCCTCTCAAAACATAGAAAAACCTCAAGGTTGATCCATTTATCAATTTTGCAAATGAAGATGAATGTAGGCATCCCAAGATCCATTTCACAATTTGGATGCTCATTCCTATTTGGATTAATATCAGCGTTAAATACATCCAATTGACCTCATCAAAAGCTTTAGACAAATCAAGTTTCATTAGCATAGTTGGCAACTTCTTCATCTTGATTGTGTGTAAATTGTCTTGGGAAATACCTACATCATCATGAATTTGCATGTGGTGTAAGAACCCAAATTATTCCTCTAAGATAATTTTTGAGAAGACTCCTTTAATATTGCTTGCTACAGTTTTTGAGCTAATTTAAGAAATAGAGTTACATAGAGAGATACAACATAAGATTGAGGTCATCCACTTCTTTAGGATCATATTTTTTTGTTGTAAAAGATACTTCTTATATATACAAGAAAATATTTACATCAACATATAGAAACACATCAAAAAGATAGAAGGATATATACAATGAACATCATATCCTCTTCTGAAGGGATATTAAAGCAGACGTGAAATCAAAATAAGCAGTCAGATCTAACAATTTAGCATCTTTAATCAATAATGCCCCTTTTGCTAGGTGTTGCATACGTACCACATGTCACCATAATTGACAAAAGTTGATTGAGAACTAACCTTGTTATCAAAAATAAACTTGCAACGAAGTTTCCAAATTATATACAAAGAAGAAACTCTCAAACAATGTCAAATACTAGCCAAGGAATCTTAGATCACATATTTGGAATTACCAAACAAAATTGTTTACCAATTGAAATGATCCCGAAGGATGTTTTCTAATTGAGATTGAACATGATTCCAACAAGATCTCCTAAAGGATCATTCCCGCAAGATGTGCTTCAATGATTCTGACTTCAAATAAGAGGGGCAAACCATCAAAAAGACCACTTTTGGCCAGCTAGGCTCGAAGGGGAGACCTTGGTAGATCACTAACCAAGCAAAAACCCTGAGCTTACAAGAAACTCAAATCGACCATACCTCATGCAACTGTCAAGTCCAATGGCTCTGTGCATCGAAAGAAATCCACATGGCATTGTGATTAGGACCTAATTCATGTTGTTGATGCAGAATGGAGTAGATCTTATGAAAATCATACTGAGTCAAGGGACGTCCAAAGCTCCACTCCCAATCTCGCCAAAAGGGATTGGTCATATCAATATTCATCTTAAAAATATCCTTCTTGGATATGAGCCCAATAATCTCCATCAAGGTAAGTCGATCTACATAAGACAATGCAAACTCCCTAGCCACTGAACACCAAGTCTTCCAAGAGCAAGATTTGGAATCCCAAAGATCTTTTTGTAAGAAAATATTCTTTCCGCTAAGCCTTCTTGCCTGAAAATGAGGGAGGATAGATATGCAAGTACCCGCCCGCTTCCAACTCTAAATTGGCCTTCTAGTGAAATCCCAACCTCATCCTACTACCTGACCACTGCCAACGAATTACCAAACTTGCCACTCTCCTCCAAGCTGTCCAAATGCTCCTGAAGATGAAGGACCTTGAAATCTGAAAATTGTGAGGATAAGAAATGATGTCACATAAACCAAACAATTCCTTTATTTTGTGAACATGCTAGGCTGAAATCAATATGTGTCGCATTGAAACTTGCCAAGGGGATGAGCCCTCCAAACAACCAACCACCCATTTAGTAGCCAAAATGTTCCCTTGGTTTGCCACATCAATCAGACTAAGGCCCCTCTCGTCGTTGTGCGTTGTGCATGAAACAAACTATGCAAGGGACCATGGGAAGACCATGAGACCCACCATAATTGGTCCACAAGTATGAGTGCAAAATCTGTTTCAATCGATGAAACCATGCCCTGCTTGGAAGCGAACAAGACACATAGTAGATGTGGGAGGCCTGAAAATTCCTACTCACTACCATCAGCTTTGCAGTGAGGGGAAGATCCTAATTATATTGCCTAAAAAGTAAACATACATTGCAATATTTTTGGGCACCAATCCCACATAGCAACTGGTGAAAGATCTACCCCAAATGGTATACCAAGATAAGTACAATAACCCCTAGCTGGACAAATCTCCAAACAACTGGCAACCATGTGGGATGATCCTCAAGACCAACTAGCCAGTAGTCTTTCTTGTGATAATTAACAATTGCCCCTGAAGCCTCACAAAACATTGCAAGACAATCCCTCGTGGTTGAGACCAACCCCTGATCAGTAGAGACCGACAAAAGAGATTCATCTACAAAAGGGTTGTTAATCATCTACTCCCCCCCCCGGGGAGAGAAATACCTTAGAGCCAACCCTGAAGACGAGTTGCCTCCAGTAGATATTCGAGAGCATGAACTGTACAAACATAATGTTAAGGTTTAAGCTATTATTGAGATTCATTTTGTTTCATTAGATAACAATAGCATAAATAGGATCACCGAGAAATACACAATCACAAGAGACACATCATTTATCCTGGGAAACCCTCATGGGGGAGAAAACCCAACAAAACTTCCTTAATATAGATAGCCAATACAATGCCAATAGATAACTCAAACAAATACAGAAAGTCCTCCCCAAAGAATGCGCCTCTCTCTCTCTTCTTTCTTCCCCAACTGCAGCTCTGAACTTGCTTCTTGATGAACAAGTGAGTGTGTGTCCAAATGAGGTGCTAGCCTCTTTATTTATACAATTCTGGCACGTGGACGGAGGTGTCTTTTTACTAGCAGGGCCGACTTCTTCTTCTAGGTGGTTATAACCACCTTTAATATATTCTGGGGCCGACTTCTTATTCTGCCTATTACAATTAGGTTTTGACCAATCCACAAAAGGGGATTTGGTCATTTACAATAGCCGACATGATCAATTTGCAAAAGGGGATTGATCTAATGAATAATACATCAATAATAATTAGAATACTCTTTGCAGTTACATTATTTCAACACATAAAGATAAGGGGCCAAAGGACTCCCTTGTCTAATAGACCTTTGGAGATGGATGCAGGGGGGACAAAACATTATTCACTGAAACAAAAGTAGAGGCACATGGAAATAAGGTGTCGATCATGCCAACACAAAATTGGATAAAATCCAAGGCAAGTAAACATATTGGTGATAAATGTCCAATCAATATGATCATATGCTTTGTCAAAATCGATTTTTAGGAAGATTCCTTGTTATCACAGGATTTGTACTTGTGCAAAGGATCCACACGATACCTATATGTGTAACAATTGGAAATTTCAACCACAATTGTCACCTAAGTAGATAATTCCTTCATTTTAGTGATGGAATAAGGTCCAACACAAGGGAGGCTTCTCTGGTGACCTCAAGAGATCAAGTAGCAAGATTAGCCAAGCCTATAGCCCCCTATATTGGTCACCTAGATGTTAGGTCTAGGTCTAGGAAAGGTAAGGAAGGTAACAGGATAATTGGTTCACTTGTATGAGACAATAAACAATTCACAACATAAAATAGACAAATACCAAGTTATATAGTTCATCAATAACCCTTTCATCGAGTGTTTGTTTTCCTCAAGTTATTAATTTGGCCTAACCAACCTTATTAATTTCCCTTGAGTTTTTCACTCCCACAATAGTTCTCCAAAGTGGTGAAAGACATTCTAATGGTCGATACCTATGGTAGCTAGTGTCTAGGAATGTTTTAAATTACCATGCTAGAAATCCTCTAGAGTCTTGTGGAATTTCGTCGAGTATAAGGTATTTTTTTTTTTTTTAAATTACCCATTTAATGGTAATTTTAATTAATTTTTGAGAAAAATTGTAAAAACTAGGTCCTTGATATTTTGATAGGTGTATTTGTGTTCAAAAGAAATGGAATGAGACCCCCTACAGCCTTAGAACAAGTTTCAACTCAATTAGACAAGTTTTTCTAGGTGTTTGTCCATGAGGAGTCTAAGTCGGTCCAAGACAACAATTTAATTGCTGGAATTGACAAAGTCAAAATTAGAGAAAGAGTGGGAGAACTTACCCAAATGTATTCATAAGCTATCCTAACCCTTCCCTAACCTTTACTTCACCCCCTAACCTAGCCATTAATTCAAAACGTCTCTCTCCTAGGGAAGTTGCACCCCCCTTCTAAAAGAATCTTTAGAAAATTAAAAAATAAAATTATGGGGCCTCTTCTCTCCCTGGGTGTGCCTTCCTAGTCCCTCCATCTCATCCATTGACTTTTCAAAGCTTGACAACTCATTCCAACTCATCTACCAAAACTCTAAGTGACCAAAACCCTAGGAAGTGCGCCCCCCTTCTTGAGATGCTTGATGATGCTATGAGATTGACACTTGGAGAGCATCCAAGAGGGGTAACTCTTCAAGTATAAATAAGAGCCTCCCCTTCCTCATTTTACATGATTTATTCTCTTGCAAGGTTACTCTACCCAAATTCCTCTTCTCTTTTCCATCCTCTTCCACTCTTCTCTCTCATTCTTCTTGCTCTCTCTTTATTTTCTCAAGCTTGGTCAAGTATTTGTCCTAGCTTGCCTTCTAATAAAGAAATCTTTGGAGGAAATATTGGCATTGGAAGACTTCTTGGTGTCTTGGATCTACATTGGAGGTAACTTGTATTTGGTTTTGTTGAGTTTTTCTTATAGATTTAGTGTAGGGTGTCCAAGCAAAGTATTTTTCTGGGATAGATCTATTGTAGTATTGCCATAGATCTTATGTGTAGTAGCTTCCTAAGTTTTAACAAAGTATTTTGTTAATATCATTGGATATACTCACCCCCTTTTCTTATTTTGTAGCTTAGTCTCTTATATTTACAGGTTACTAAGGGTTTAGAAAGAGTAATTTCAGATCTGGAAATTACCTTTTCACCCACTTATTTTCTTCTTAAAAATTTATGTTTTTATCTATCTATTTCCTTTGGGTACATTTTTTGCTCTTGAATAACTCTCTTTCAACACATTATTTGCTGTCCTAAAGGTTAAAAATTTCTGGTTTTCACTAACATAATTTTTTTAAATAATTTTGGTGTTTTTGTAGCATTTCCAGCAAGCATTAGCTTGCTGATTTTTTTGCAGGTTTTCACCAAAAACAGGGAGGAACAACCCATTTGGGGCCATCTAAAGTCAAACAAACACCTCCCAAGTTGGGGTAACAAATACCCACTTCTCTCTCTCTTTAATTCTCATTGTAATCAAGCCCAAGGGAGTCCCAAGGGCGTTCTTTTCTCAAACAAATTTAATTTTTTGCGTTTTAAATTTCAAATTTGCTTACACCTAGGAAAGAATTTGGCAAAGCCAACCATCCTATATTGTAAGACCAGGAACTTAGATTTATTTCCAGCATTATTATTTTCATTTCTAGCTTGCCTCACTTGTTCTTAAGACAAGGTTGTGTAGCTATGATTAGTTTCTTTTCAAGTTCTTTAATCTTATTGTTTGTCTACACCTAGGAAAGAGTTTGGCAAAGCCAACCATCCTATATCGTAAGGCTAGGAACTTAGTTGTGGTTTATTACTTCTAATGCTTGTATATGGTTTATCTTTAAATCCTAGAAACTCTTTTCTTTTCATTTCCTAAGTCGTGGAGGCATGGTAACTTACTTGTGTTTTTTTTAAGCAATTCTTTTATTTCCAAGTACTTACAGCTGTGACGTAAAGCCAGTCTAGTATTATGATGATGATCCAACCTCGTGCTATGATGATGATGCATTAGTTTTATACTAATACATATTGATGTAGATGATGATTGAATTCCTTTGAGAATAACGATGTTGCCGATGAAGAAAACTTTCGATGATTTATAGATACACCAGTCAGTGTTCCAAGATGATATTGATGATGATGTCCTCTCACCCACTTGATGTTGTTGATGATGTTGTCTTCTCTCTCTCGCCTGATGCTATTGAAGAATACCCTTCTTGTTAAGGGGGAGTGTTGAAATAATGTAACTGCAAAGTGTATTCTTATTATTATTTGATATATTATTCATTGGATCAATCCCCATTGTGGATTGATCATGTCGGCTATTGTAAAAGGACCAAATCCCCTTTTGTGGATTGGTCATAATGTAATTGTAATAGGCAGAAAGAAAATTCGGCCCCAAAATATATTAAAGAGGCCCCGAAATATAATAAAGGTGGTTATAACCACCTAGATTAAGAAGTCCCTGCTAGTGAGGAGACACTTCACACATGCCAGATTAGTATAAATAAGAAGGCTAGTGCCTCACTTAGACACATTTCACTTGCTCATTGAGAGACAAGTTTCGGATTTGCAGTTGGAGAAGAAAGAGAGAGAGTGGCGCATCTTTTGGAGAGGATCTTCTGTATTAGCTTGAGTTATCTCTTGCCATTGTATTGGCTATCTATAATAAGGAATTTTTGTTGGGTTTTCTTCCCCTAAAGGGTTTCCGAGGATAAATGTTGTGTCTCTTGTGATTGTGTATTTCTCAGTGATTTGTATTATGCTATTGTTATCTATTGAAATGAAAAGAACCATAATAATGCCTTAAACATTAACAGTAGCAAGACCATCAAAACCTTAATTGCAGAAAATTATCATCCAAGAGACAAAATCATCTAAAAAAAAACAACTCCAAAAGTAGTGCATGAGAGAAAAGAGCAAAGAGAGAAAAAATAGTGAACTTTCTAAGAGAGTAGTTAGCCAACGAGAGTGATGAATGTGATGATGATAAAATGATCCAAGCACTAGCCTCTTTATATGAGGTAAACCCTAGCTCTTTTTCCACATAATAAAGTGAAATGTCAATATAAGTGGGGCCGATCCCTCAAACAACCTCTACAAATGACAAAAAATGAAAATAAGACATCATAATGCCACACGTGTGGTGATGTCAAGCCTCCCAAGAGTGAAGGAAGGCCTCCCAAGGAAACGTGGCATCATCTCAAGGTGTAATCATGGTAATGGTGCATCTCCTCGTCCATGGTCAGGCCAAGTCATCAATGGTACCTAAAGTAATGATAAAACCCTATCACCATCATTCCCTAGAAGGTAGCATCATCATCAAATGGAGGCCATTGCCAAGGGTCTAAGGGACTGTATCCAAGGTAGAGGAGGATGCATCTTGTCTCTGCATGGTATTCGACTATCAACTGTTGCAACATCCTTGATCTAGTGAGTAATAAGCCCTGGGGGTACACTGCCTAGCATGTGCGGTTTGAGCCCATTTGTGTTTCATCATGGCCACAATTTCCAAAACCAAGCCCATCTGTCCATTGTCCAAGGTCTTGGAGATGTGAGAGCTCATGTTAGAATGTGCCAAGTCACCGGGTGACTCACTGCTTTGCATCACACGTGCCAAAGTACTGCAATAAGGGGACAACGTCCAGAGTGAATACCTGGGACGTCGCTCAAAGAAACATGTCAGGGCCATTCAAATCAAAACAAAATACAAGATCTGGTAAACTAATGTTCATAAGAGATATCAATATTTAATTCATTCAAAGTAAGTTGTTACTCAAGATATAATCCATATGAATAATTCACCCCAATATCCCCTTCAAGCATCTCATCGTCTCATGACTTTATGTGAGTTGGAAAGTTTGATTATGGGAGGGTTTTCATCCAATCCTATTAGGTGTGCCAACCAAGACAGTGAAATAAAAGACCCATGTAGAGGGATAGGTCTCGAGGGAAATAGCGAAAGAAAGAAACCCTTCAAGAGTAGTGTGATAGTGGTATGTGTTGGTATGACTTCATGGCTTATGGTGTCATTAAATCCATTTGTGTGAGAACCTCTATAGAGGGAGTGCTTGTTGTTTGAGGTACCCTTTCCTTGGTACTTTTTGCATTCCAAACCCTTTAATTGCCTTTTGATATCTATTACCGTCCAAACTAGTAGTCATACAAGGCCTTAGACTGCTATGAGAGAAACACAAGGAATAGGTGCCCAATTTCACCACAACACCTATCCTCTTCCTGTTCAAGCCCAACTCCCACTCACAAAAGGATTTGGGAGGCTTCTCTATAACACAACACGATCACCTTACCCAATCGATTAGTAGATCAATGCCTTAAATGATGGGCTATGGTAAAAGGGGTAGGATTTAATTATTTTAGGAGGTAACCCTGGTAACTCGTTCGGAAAAACATTCTGAAATTCTGACAATACCGGGTACTGACCCAATGAGGGCCCCTTCCTTTCATTCACTACTTCCACTACATAAAGTCGACACCCTTGTCTCAAGCATCGCTTGACCTTCATAGTTGATATAAAGCGTAATGACAATTTTCTCTGTACACCCTGGATCTCTACCGGTTTTCCTTCATCATTGACGCAAAGCACCCTTTTTGTGAAACAATCTACCAAAGCTCGAAGATATGCTAACCAATCCATTCCAATGATTAGGTCATATGCCCCAATGGCAGTGACGTATACCTTCAACCTGGTAGTGCACACTCCTAGGTCTACTATACAATTATCGACACTAGGTCCTACAACTTGTTTTTTCCTCGAAGCCATCTTGACTTGTTTAAAGTCATCGTGCTCGTAGGCTACCAACCCACTCTTTTCTAATGCAGATGGTGAAATGAAACAATCTGTCTCACCAAAATCAAACAAAATCTTAACATTGATATGATTTAGCATACCTGATGACTCCACTACGGTGGATTGATGTTCAGCCTGACGATTATTAACCGCTGCGTAAATCTGGTGGTTGCTACTTGCTCTCCCCATCGGTGCCTTTCCTTCTCTATGTATGAACCCTGATTGTAACTCTGGGCAGTCGCACTGGTAATGGGGTCCTTCGCATCTCCAACAGGTAATATGAGATTGAACCGGTGCACTGTTATGTGACTGATTCTGAAATGAGTTCCTTCCCCTGGAACCCCTGCCACTACTAGTTGTTCCCCGAGATGGTCATGGACCTGTCTACACCGTCAGCGATGAACGATATGTTGCACTAGCTGCCATTGAAATCCCTGCAGCTACTGTCCTTGGCACGACTCTGTTACCATAAGGTGGTGGCCTTGAGCCCCCTCCCCTAGAAAATGTCCTCTGGGTCTTTCCTATGAATCCAGGTCGATGCGAAAATGCCAATCTTGTACCCCCTGTTAAGTTCATGTGTTCTTCCGCGTAACGTGCATTTTCTACCGCCTCCGCTACTGAAGACGATTTCCACATCCGCACCATAGCTCTTATCTTCGGGTTCAATCCATAAATGAAGCACTCTGCCTGTCATTGGTCATTTTCCATATACGAAATGTATTTGACTAGTTCCATAAACCTGATCTCATATTCTTCTACAGTTCTGTTTCCTTGTACTAAGGCATGAAATGCCCCTACCTACTGCTCCTCGTAGTATGCTGGTAGATATTTCCTTCGGAACCTCTCCTCAAAAAGTTCCCAAGATACTGTGTCTAGGGTAAGGTGTAGTTGTCTTTCCAAGTTTCCCCACCAGTTCAAGGCGTTGTCTCTTAACTGGAAAATTGTGATCTTTGCCTTTGAGTTGGACGCATAGTCCCTTAAGGAAAAACACCTTGTCATGCCTTCCAACCATGCTTCCGCGCGTTCACTGGCACGACCTCTGGCAAACTCCGGAAGTTTGATCTTCTGCAACTCTCGCGTGATGTCTTCAGGTGGAAGTTCTCCCCCTGAGTCCCTTGATGCTTCTGGATTACCCATTCCAGACGGTGGGAGTTCCACTTCAGTACCTGCTGGTTGGCACCCCTTTAAAGTCTCGTTCATGGCTTCCAATGAGTGCAGTATGAGGGCTAGTTTGGGCGATGGTGGTGGTGGTGCTAGTGGTGTTGGCGGTGCCCATGACGACGCTCCCCTGCCTCGACCCCTCTGAGTCCTGACCATCTTGTATGCCTTAACCTGCATCACCCCAAAGTTATCAGGGTGAGTTCCAGGACATTTCAAATTGGTGCTACTTAAACTTAGAAACAGGGTTAAGCGTAAGTTTTCTTTACTTGTCTGTAAACAGACATTACTCCCTTAGGGGATTGGCTAGGTTTGGGTTAGGATTAAGCATCTAAGCTTGGTTTCTTCGCCCTTGCGAAAAGACTAGTGATTCCCTTACCCTGTAGATACGTTCGCCTTGTGATTTA
>JZKD02S1676354.1:81001-97298 GCA_000966675.3 Picea glauca | reverse complement strand
TTACAATGTGAAATCTGGAACAAAGAGGTATATGAAGGCATTTCTGCATAGGAGGGTAATAACCTTATTGGATTTGTGTAGGAAGAAAAATGTCCCACTGTCTGTTCCGTGAAAATATTGCACTGACATATTAAGATGGTAGTAAGGAAAAATTTGGAGGGGGAGTGGTCCATATAAATTCTAGTG
Source organism: Picea glauca (assembly GCA_000966675.3). Taxonomy (NCBI): domain Eukaryota; kingdom Viridiplantae; phylum Streptophyta; class Pinopsida; order Pinales; family Pinaceae; genus Picea; species Picea glauca. The sequence continues at coordinate 97,112 of JZKD02S1676354.1, read as the reverse complement.
TTTTGTATTCCTATTTATAGGTGGGAAGGGAGGAATATGATCATTAGGAATTGAAATTGTATTTAGCAAAGAACTAGTATTCGGGTAATAATCAAGGTTGCATTTTGCGAAAGCTTAATTACATGTGACCAAATCGATGAAAAGCACGAAACTATAAGCTGTAGTTCTTACTTAATTTTGTGTATATTTTCTTGGTGCTGCTAGTATATAGTGGACATCAATATAATTTCTTTATTTCTTAGTCTCAATCATTAGGGACATTATTGTTCAGTGATTTGGTGTATTAGGAGCACTAGTGCACCCATACCTAAAGAAGAGCATCGATGCACCTACATTGTATAGGAGCATTGGTTCACCCATACCAAATAGGAGAAACAATATACCAATACAGAAGTGAAGCATTGATGTCTTTTGGGGCTATTAGCACTCTAGTGCACATGGGTCATGGAGAACAAATTTTTTGGAACCAAAGTCGAGCACTATTGTATTTTGTGTTTTTTTACACTTGGGTGCACATTGGTATAGAAGCATCGGTGCACCTAGACCAATGTGGATCATCAATGTGCCTTGACCAATGTTTAGAACTGATGTATTTTTGACATGTTGTTGCTCCAATGCACTTGTAGCCATGGATCACCAATGCTTTAGATATTAAAGGGCATCGATAAAACATAATAATCCAGGTGCATCAATAAAAAAAACTTATGCCAAAACATCTGGTTGCATGCCTTTGCTAGAAACCTAATGCAACATAACAAGAATTTAGACAACTTCCCATACAATTTGTTCTCTCGTAGACATTGTAGTACCATGTGCAAGTGCTCGTCATGCTCCTCCATCATCCGAGAGTAAATCAAAATATCGTCAATAATACTTGGACGAACTTGTCCAAGTATACGTGGAACACCTCATTCATCAAACTCATAAATACCCCTAGGGCATTTGGCAATCCAAATGATAAAACATTAAACTCGTAATTTCCAAACCTTGTCTTAAATGTGGTCTTAGGGATGTCATCCTCTTTGATCTGTAACTAGTGATACCCTGATCTCAAGTTGATCTTTGAAAACATTGTCACACCCTTCATCTGATCAAACAGATCATCAATCCTTGGCAATAGATATTGATTCTTGATCGTTGCCTTGTTCAATTAACGATAGTCAATGCAGAGTCTCCAGGAACCATGCTTCTTCTGTTTGAAGATAACATGCACAACCCATGGTGACACACTTGGACATATAAGTTCTAGGTCCAACAACTCCTCCAGTTGCATTTTCAACTCTTGTAACTCCGGAGTCAACATCCAATAAGGTGTTCTTGCTATCAGTTCAGTCCTCGGATTTAGGTCGATGGTAAATTCCAATCCTCTCTCCAGTGGCATCCCAGGTAACTCCTCAGGGAAGACGTCCGCAAACTCTCGCACCACCGAAAGGTTTTCTAGACCTTCCACTACTCCCTTCTTGTTTAATGAAAGGATTGCATAAAGCTTACATCCCTTCGGCATTCTCTTCCGTAGCTACAAGGAAGAGATGAATCTCAGGGAAAATCCCTGGTTCCGACCTACAATCACACATCTCTATCCCTCATCATTGACCAAGCTCAACTGTTTTGTCTTATAGTTGAGTATCGCCTCATGCAATTCCAACTAGTCCATATCGATCATGACGTCATAAGATCCTAAGATTGTGATGTACAGGTTGGCCCTTGTGACAAACTCTCCCAAGTTAAGGTTATATCCCGTCACCTTCCCTCCAACCTTCTGTTTGGCTCCCGAAGCCATTTCTACAAAGCTAAACTCGTCTTATTTGAATGCCTTTACCTTAATTCTTTTTAGCACTGCACCAGAGATAAAACTCTTTGTAGCACATAGATCTATCATAATACTAAGGGTATGGTTAGCGACAGTGCCTGATGCCTCAAGCACAGTCAACTAGTGCTCTGCCTGGCGGTTATTCACCATTGCATGAATCTGATGGGCCTTGCCCAATTCTCCCACGGTAGTGGGTCTGAATGATCGATATGCTATGGTCCTATCCATTGGGTAGTCACACTGGTAATGTGGCTCTCCACGTGTCCAACACCCTTTCTTCGGTCCAGTAATACTGGTACCCGAAGTAGAAGCTCACGACCCACCGACCTGGAACCCTGGTCTGTTCTACTGAACAGCCCTAAACTATTGTTGCGGTCGATGTTGTTGTGGTTCTCTGTAAGGAGTTCGTTGCTAAGGTGTTGGTCGCCAAGGTGTAGTGAAAGTGGATCCTCTCTGGAAGCCACGATATCCTGGTGAATGTCTAGCTAGTGTCTGATGTTGTTGTGGTGGACCAGATGACGCATGTCCCATTGGTCTCACTGGAGTCCTACTCTGACCCTCATTGATAAGTTCCTCCTCTACTATGAGGGCCTTTTGGACATCATCATGCAAGGTTTGAGGCATTATAATCCTCACCTTTGCATGAATGATGACATTAAGGCCAAAGATGAAGTTGTTGACCTTAAGCTTCTCGGTATTCAGGTGCAGAGCATACCGAAGAAGCTTCATAAAATGTGCCTCGTACTCGGGCACTGTAAGGCTACCCTGTCGCAAGGCATTGAACGTTGAGCTAACGCTCAATGAATTCCTCCAATAGATACCTCTCCCAAAACCGTTCCTCGAACAGTTCCCATGACACATCTTCGACGACCATGTTCAATTGTGGTAGGAGCATCTTCCACCATAGAAGAGTGCTCCCCTTCAGTTGAAAGACCGCCATGAAAACTTTCATGTTGAAGGTATAGTCGCAAAGTGCAAAGCACATCACCATATTCTCCAACCATGCCTCGACGACTGTGCCATACAGGGCACCAAAGAACTCAAGAAACTTGACCTTCTCGAGTTCTCAGTGAATGCTACCAGTACTAACCAGAGTGCACGATGGACCCTCAAGGGGTGTCGATGCCTTGGCTTCATCTTTATCCAAACGATTGATCAATCCCTTAGACATCCCCTAAAAAGACCTCATTAACCCAACCACATCACCCAGAACTATATGTTCCTGCCCGACAACCTATTCATCTCCCTGGGGGTTAGACCCCTCGGGCGTGGATGCTACTGGGGGCATTGTGCCTCCTCTTCTATCACCCCACTGTCTTCCTCCTCGATGTCCTCTAACCATGATTACCTACACGAATACAAATCAATTTAATTAGAAACATCATAATCAAATATCTAATCAATGGAAGTCGTAGTGATCCCAAGTCACGGGTTGAACTCGCTCTGATACCATATGTAACGACCCCCGTCGTTGCGACAACATACAATGCATAACAAGTGTAATTTTTTTTTTAATTAGGTAAGTAACAACAACAACAATCAAAAAACGCAAATCAATGATGAACATGATGCACACAACCAGGCAACAGACAACTTAACGACCCAACATACAAAAATCAATTAGAAAAAATAAAAATGGCTACTCGCCCATCGTACCCTGCAAGCAGGACACATAAGCAATGCTCAAGCCCAGGTTCCCATCGATTTTGACCATTTAAGGTCTCAAGGCTGGAGACTGTTACGAGGAACAAGGAGGTGTCTACGTCCCGCCTGACACATGGAAGATCATGCCTACTAAGCTAAAAGACAACCAAACCAAACACAAAATCTTCAACGACTAGTCACAAGAACCTTCCCAACGAGCGAGAGACAATAACAATAAAGTTATAAAAATAAGTACAACCATAAATACAACAACAACCACATCGGGGGGCACGAGACCCTAAACCAGGTTTCATATGCACTATTGATCAACATGTGCAATGATCCGAACTTAAGAAATCATGTCACCACAGTGCGACGAGCGCACAATAATCCCAAGCACATTCAAATATAAACCTTTAACAAACACAATCAACGCGTCACGGTACCAACTTAAACTGCCAGAGTCCTAATACACCAATAACTTGTCCATTGATAACAACTTATGATGGAATTGAATAACATCTAAAATAATGTAGTTCATTTACAATATCTCATAAATTCTGGATAAACTCCAAGAACTATAGCTGAATCACTACTTTGAAGATCAAATTACATCCCTAGCACCAAACATAATAAAGTGTATGTCTTGTTGAATCAACTATTTATGTTAAGGATCTCTACTTTGTAAATCTGTTCACACCCATAGTATCAACACCTATAAATATCTAAATTCCTTGTAAGGATTCTATAGATTTGTTTTCCTAGAAACAATTTGTAGGGAATAAAACAACAATAACTTATATAAACCTTTTGCAGAAATATTAAAAAGACATCGAAAATTATTGTCAAGGTTGTTGATGCTACAGTTTCATAATATACATAATTTGATGTGTTAACCTCCATAATAGACCTAGGCCATATTCCAGCTACCAAAATCCCAAAAATAGTCCCAAATTATAGAAGTAACAACTATCTGTGTGATGAGAGTAGAATTCGATGTGTTATTGTTGCGCTACAGATACAGATAGTAATAAATCTCGGTGTAGTTTTAATTTAAAATTTAGATAGCATTATAATCCTGGTGTATTAAAAATTAGAATTCAATGGCAATAAAATCTCTGTGTAGTAATAACTGCAAGTCAAATAGCAATAAAATTTATGTGTAGTAATAATTAAAATTCAAATGGCGATAAAAATATGTGTAGTAATAATTGCAATTCAAATAACAATTAAATTTTTTGGTAACAATAATTGAAATTCAATGTTATTCGCTGCCAAAAAGGGGAAATCAACACTTGGAAAACCACTCACTTCTCGGACGAATTGTTGCACTACAACGGATGACTGTTTAAGAGAAAAAATTAGGTGAAATAAAATCCAAGGACGCAACCACTTGCCAACCAAGGATTTCAATTTAATTTGTAATAAGACTCTTCATGTTCCAATTTGAAAACCTTTAAAGTTGAGTTAACAAAAAAAACGATGGCTTGAATTTAATGGCACAAGGTAGAAAGTTCCCAAGGGAACCACCACCACCAAAGCTCAGGCTAAAAACACGTTGCTCCATTATGGACGCGCTCAAGATTCTAAAGACAGGAATTAACAACCCGCGAGTTGATTGTCATCAACAATTACTTCATATTTGCTCTGTTGTAGTCTGTCTGGTCGACTCTCACCAAAGAGACCCAGGTTCAAGTCCCTGCAATGGAATTTGTTTATTTCTAAACTTTTTTTTGCAGTAACCGAGACAGTTTTACAGCAGGGAAAACAATTCTCATTATTTTTATTCTTGTAGTAAATGGTTCGATATTCTTGATGTGTTTGACGTATCCTTTTCAATAATTTTTTTGTATATTTACTATTTTAAATAGAAATTTGAATATATATAGCAATGAGCGTGAGCATTCAGAAACAATTCTTTGTCAATATCAAACCCCTCCAAAAAGCCATAATGCCATTGTTCTTCGTCCGGAAGCCCAGTTACTACACACAACAAAACAATTTGTCATACAGAGTTTTCTAACAAAAATTTTCATCCAAATCTTCTCCGTGGAGAAACAAAATAATGAAACAACACAGATTTATGGGCATCCTTCCTATAGTTTTTAGCCAGTTGTTGTGGCTAGTATCCCCATTCGGTGCTAATCATATAAGCCATCTGATAGTGGTTGGGAGATGGGACCTTGCTACTACCTCATGTGAGGGATCATCGTTCAACTTTGAATGAAATCCAATTGGACTAAAAAGACAAAAACGCAAGGCAAGGAGTGGATGGCATTACATAAAAATTTACGAATAGATTCCACTTGATGTGCCATAATCGAATATAAAAGAAAAAACACATTCAAGGAATAAAGAAAACATAGGCAGGGGTTAAAAAACACAAGCAAGGTTTTGAGTCTGGGGCTTGTTCAGGCCATGCAAAAACTAGACCGTAACTTCAGAAATAAAAGATACACAGAGATAATAGGCAAAAACTAAAAAGTGCAACCATCTTGTGTTACAAGAATTAATGTAAATATCAACTCAAACTTATGGTATTATGCTTATTGATCAACTCAAGTTAACAAGGAATTCAGTATTGAGTATAATGTCTATTGTTAACGTTTTATTTTATAGAAATTACAGTACTTAATATAAGTTGACCAGGAATTCATATCAATGAACATTTTTCATTAAACCATAGGGGAATATTGAAACTAATTCATTGCCACAATTTCAATTCTAAGCTGGAAATAAAATTATTGAATTGCATTTCACCATTGTTGTCAAAAATCAATTTTAACCTTCGCCATTATAAATATTAATGTGCAAAAAATTTAGACCCAAATTTTCTTTTATTTTTAAACAAAACAATAACGCTTGCTTACCTGTAACCGCAACGAATAACCATAATTCGTTATCCCATGCTTGCACTCCGCCCGATTCCCACTCGTGCTTCGTCCAAGGGCTGCTTTCCAACCACTGAGACCTCATTGGTACCTCCCAACCAACTCTAGGGATACTCTTCTTCCCCTGAGCCCCCCTAGCCGCAAAGGGGACACACACAATACCAGAGAATGGTAGCTTCTGATCTCTCCTCACAAGGTCGAGCTACCACTCGTCACTCGAGCTGGGTATCCCAACTCCCACAAGAGAAAATTCAGTCAAAATAAAATTTCGGCAGCGTAACATTACGCAAGCCAGATGTGTTTCATACTGATCCTCTACCATCCTTTTTATAGAGTTTTCAAGTGATTAGTTTTCCAAACCCTCATTATAATCCTTCTTATTAAATTTAATTAGGACAAACCTCCCCCATACACCTGTCACCCGATCCCCTAGTTGCACCAGAAAATTAATTTATTAATTAATCAAATTTTCTTATTTCTCTCACCCACCTAAAAGCATTCCTAAAAGCGCTCCTCGGTATCCCAAAATTCTCTTACAATTCTTAAATGACTTACACCTTACTTATCCTAGTTGAGTTCATAAATATAAAGTTCCAAAGTTTAGATTCCTTACTAAGTTGGACATTCCCCTTTTTCTTTAAGTTTCCCTTTCTTTTAAGTTTCCCCCTTTTTCTTTTTAACTAAAAATCAAATTTAGTAAGTGTAGACAAAAACAACCATTTACCCTTTTAATAAATTTAATCCTCCATTATAGTTTTTACTTTAATAATTAAAGTTTGAATTTCTTACCCCCCCTTTCTTGTTACATGTCTATTTAGTTTTTCTTTGTCCATATGTTCTACTTAGACCTAGGTTTTAATTTCACTAGGTTGGGCGACAATTTTGAAGGGAACTTTTAGTTATTAAAATTTATTCATCCCATCATTTATTTTAAGGTTGACGAGGTCCTAAGGGGGCACAGTTTTCTAGGCACTAGGTTTATTAACTTACCACATTTAAAATCACGACGTGCCCTTCAGAACGCACTACGTGCTTCAAGGGTGCCACTCGCCTCTTTTTGTTTTATTTGTGTGATGTGCCCTTCAAGATGCACTACATGCTCCAAGGGTGCCACTCGCCTCTTGACTGAATTTGGTAGACGTCAAACCCCTAGAGACAATACTCCGTCAGGTGATCTTCTAGGAGACTAAGGGCCTTTAAGAAACAAGGACCATGCCTTATTGAAGGCCCCTTAGAATCATCGTGAGCGGCTATCATAGTCTGCCCTCATGACATCGTGGGTCTTCTCGAACTAGGTAGTCGTTAACATACAGTTCGAGCCACAAAGGGATTGCTAGTAGGTTGTAGCAGGGCTACTACAACACCTTTCCCTTAATGTCTCTATTTGTCATGTGTGACCCCCTTACTCCAAATGTGAGTCTGGTTAACAAAATATCGTTAGCCTGCATCCATCAATGAATCATGTCAGCAATAACAATCAACATCATAATATCTAATCATATGTACATATGTCACATCAACAAAATTCAAACCCTAACAGTCCACTCCCTGACTTGATCCGGAGTCCACAGAGTTTCATCGATGCCTCAACATCCTCAAATGTCCAGAGTCTTGCACACTCAGGAGAACCCAATCAATAACACTTGTCAATGTAAATACAACAAAAATAACATATCAACAAATCCACAATATCTCATAATCATAATCAAAACAACCAATCATATAAAGAATCAGATCACTTGCACACAAGTGTCCTCAAAGAATAAGTCCGCGTAGTGCGTTCAAGAGAGGGATGTTACAATATGCGCATATATGGAAGCACGCATTTACAGAAGGTGGCTTCCATATATGTGCTCTTTCGTATATGTGCATATACAGACGACGCATATACGGACGATGGCTTCCATAAATGTGCATATACGAATGACGCATATACAGAATATGGCCACTTCCATAATGGTGCCTTCCGTATATGCGTGCTTCCATAAATGCACATTTATGGAAGTGGTCAACGTATATGTGCATATACGGAAGCATGCATATACGAAGGCTGAATTCCATAAATGTGCATTTACGAACGACAATTTTTGTTTATGCGCATATATGGAAGCACACATATATGGAAGACACATTTACGGAAGGTGGCTTCTGTATATGCGTGCTTCTGTATATGCACATATACAGACGATGCATATATGGATAATGGCTTCCATAAATGCACATATACGGAAGCTGGCCACTTCCATAATGGTGTCTTTTGTATATGCGTGCTTCCATAAATGCGCATTTATGGAAGTGGTCAGCGTATATGTGCATATATTGAAGTGTGCATATACGAAGGTTGACTTTCATAAATGTGCATTTATGGACGACAAAGTCTATATATGCGCATATATGGAGGCACGCATATAGGGAAGATGAATTTATGGAAGGTGGCTTCAGTATATGTGCGCTTCCGCATATGCGCATATAAGAACGATGCATGTATGGACAACAACTTCCATAAATGCGCATATATGAACGACGCATATATAGAAGCTGGCCACTTCCATAATGGTGTCTTTTGTATATGCGTGCTTCCATAAATGCGCATTTACAAAAGTTTTCAGTGTATATGCGCATATATGGAAGCATGCATATACAGAGACCGACTTCCATAAATGTGCATTTACGAACAACAACTTCTGTATATGCGCATATATGGAAGCACGTATATATGAAAGACACATTTACAGAAGGTGGCTTTCGTATATGCAAGCTTCCGTATATACGCATATACGGACAATGCATATACAGACAACGACTTCCATAAATGTGCATATACGAACGACGCATATACGAAAGTTGGCCAATTCCATAATGGTGTCTTCCGTATATGCATGCTTCCATAAATGCACATTTATGGAAGTGGTTAGTGTATATGTGCATTTATGGAAGCATGCATATACAGAGGCCAACTTCATAAATGTGCATTTACGAATGAAAACTTTTGTATATGCGCATATATGGAGGCACACATATATGGAAGACACATTTATGGAAGGTGGCTTCCGTATATGTGCACTTCCGTATATGCACATATACGGACGACGACTTCCATAAATGTGCATATACGAACGACGCATATACGGAAGTTGGCCACTTCCATAATGGTGTCTTCCATATATGCGTGCTTCCATAAATTCACATTTATGGAAGTGGTCAGCGTATATGTGCAAATAAGGAAGCGTGCATATACAGAGGTCGGCTTCCATTAATGTGCATTTACGAACGACAACTTTTGTATATGCGCATATATGGAAGACGCATTTATGAAAGGTGGCTTCCGTATATGCACATACACAGATGAGGCATATACGGACGTCAACTTCCATAAATGCACATATATGGATGACGCATATATGGAAGCTTGTCACTTCCATAATGGTGTCTTTTGTATATGTGTGCTTCCATAAATGCGCATTTATGGAAGTGGTCAACGTATATGTGCATATACGAAAGCATGCATATAGAGAGGCTGACTTCCATAAATGTGCATTTATGGACTGCAACTTTTGTATATGCGCATATATGGAAGACGCATTTACAGAAGGTGGCTTCGGTACATGCACGCTTTTGTATATGTGCATATATGGACGACAACTTCCATAAATGTGCATACATGGACGACGCATATACGGAAGCTGGCCACTTCCATCATGGTGTCTTCTGTCTATGCGTGCTTCCATAAATGCACATTTATCGAAGTGGTCAGCGTATATGTGCATATACAGAAGCGTGCATATATGGAGGTCGACTTCCATAAATGTGCATTTACGGACAACAACTTTTGTATATGCGTATATATGGAGACACACATATACAAAAGACGTGTTTATGGAAGGTGTATTTCGTATATGTGTGCTTCCGTATATGCGCATATACAGAGGACACATATACGAAATACACCTTCCATAAATGCGCATATATAGACAATGCATATACGAAAGTTGGCCACTTCCATAATGGTGTCTTTCGTATATGCGTGCTTCCATATATGCGCATTTATGGAAGTGGTCAACGTATATGCGCATATACGAAAGCGTGCATATACAGAGGTCAAATTCCATAAATGTGCATTATAGATGACAACTTTTGTATATGCGCATATAAGGAGGCATGCATATACAGAAGACACATTTACGGAAGGTGGCTTTCGTATATGTGCATATACGGACGACAACTTCCACAAATGCGCATATATGGACGATGCATATATGGAAGCTGACCACTTCCATAATGGTGTCTTTTGTATATGTGTGCTTCCATAAATGCACATTTATGGAAGTGGTCAACGTATATGCGCATATACGGAAGCGTGCATATACGGAGGTCGACTTCCATAAATGTGCATTTACGGACGACAACTTCTATATATGCGCATATGTGGAGGCACACATATATGAAAGATGCATTTACGAAAGGTGGCTTCTGTATATGCGCACTTCCGTATATGCACATATACAGACAACGCATATACGAATGATGCCTTCCATAAATGGACATATACAGACGACGCATATACGAATGATGCCTTCCATAAATGCACATATACAGACGACACATATACAAAATTTGGCCACTTCCTTAATGGTGTCTTTCGTATATGTGTGCTTCCATAAATGTGCATTTATGGAAGTAGTCATCGTATATGTGCATAAACAAAAGCATGCATATACGAAGGTCGACTTCCATAAATGTGCATTTACGGATGACAACTTCTGTATATGTGCATATATGGAGATACACATATACGAAATACGCATTTACGAAAGATGGCTTCCGTATATGCGGGCTTCCGTATATGCGCATATACAGATGATGCATATACGGGCGACGAATTCTACAAATGCGCATATACAGACGACGCATATACGGAAGCTGACCACTTTCATAATGGTGTCTTTTGTATATGTGTGCTTCCATAAATGTACATTTATGGAAGTGGTCAACGTATATGTGCATATACGAAAGCATGCATATACGGAGGTCGACTTCCATAAATGTGCATTTACAGATGACAACTTCTATATATGCACATATATGGAAGCACACATATAGAAAGACACATTTACAGAAGGTGGTTTTCGTATAAGTGCGCTTCTGTATATGCGTATATGTGGATGAAATCTTCAATAAATGTGCATATACGGACGATGCATATACAGAAGCTAGCCACTTTCATAATGGTGTCTTCTATATATGCATGCTTCCATAAATGCACATTTATGGAAGTGGTCAGCGTATATGCCCATATACAGAAGCGTAAGAGATGGAAATGCTAAAAGCGCTACCAAATCACCAAATAAGGTTAAAAGGAAGAATTAAAAAATCCAGTATGATGTAGATGCAAGGTTGTGTCGTGCACGCGGGCAGGGATATAAAATATTTGTCAATGAAGAAATTATTTCTGCATTTGTATGTGTGTTTTTTTAATAATATAAATTTATTATTATTGACTAAATTCATTGAAACTTGTTTTTGCAGTATGATCGAGACATAATGCATTGTTGACATGTAAGTAAAATATCAAAATTCTCAATTTTATATATTTCATTTCACTTCCAATATTTCACTATTAACAATGCCACATATTGATATCCAAAATCAATAGAGAATCATACTCTAATTTATGATCGAGTTCCACAACTATTACACCTTTTGCAAAACAATATAAAGTATTTGTTATAATTGTCTTAAATAAAAATACAAGTGGCATATAATAATATCAACAATATATTATTCTAAAATTATCTTCTATATAATGTGAGAAGTTGAAAATAGTATCAGTGCATCACTTCGACTTTTCCCTATTCCATAAGTGTGTATCTTCCTGTCAAGAAACATTCACAAAATTAATTTGATAATGCTAGTAAATAAATAAATAAAGTATATAAATATATAATATTTATTCTCATTGTTTCCCAAGTACTTTAAAGTTTTTCACCTGAGAGGAAATATCATAAGTTTAAATTTGGAATTATCTGCAATGTCGATATCTCTAAACGTGTTTGTATGTTTGCATCATCAATAAATAACTGAAGCTGACAACTTTGAAAATTTCCAAGTGTGGATCCCTAAGTTGTAACAATAAAATAATATTTTTGTTTACTATTGGATCAAAGCTAATATTATATTGAATTTCATGTAAAACAAAACATAATTTCAAATTTTCATACCAATATCATGTGGAATTGAATGCTGCACTAAATCAAATGTATGCTCCACATTTCTTTCTTTTTGAGAAGATAAGTTCAATTGCTCAACCATGCTTTTCTTCTTTGCACAAACTCGACCAACTCTTTGAAATTGTTGTTTATCCTTACCTAAATGTAAGTGACGATGACATTGTAATTTTTTATTAAGCGGACTCAAAAAACCATGTTGTCTCTTCTTAATGATCTTGGATGGAGTTGCGTTGAAAAACATTTGATTACCCTGTTGGTTGTATTGTTGATGTGCATTACTTACCAGATTCGTATGTGCATATGCCCTCTCCAAATTTGGAGGTACTATGGCTAACATTTCCCTCAACTCTTGATGAGTTGATGAAATCACATATATCCTTTCATAAACCTCAAGGGGGGCAATATTATCCACGCCATTAATGTTTGTTTCATTATGAGGAGAATTAGAGGGTTGTAGAAGCTCTGTTTTGATTTTCGGACTGAATACAATTGTTTCATTTAAATCAACTAAAAATCTAGGCCTCTGTGTACTAGAAGTAGCGACATTTGACATTATATTATCACCTGAAACATTGTTGTTAGTAGCATACCAACTTTTAGTACACGCTTACAAACATTTCCGTTTAATGCACAGGTGCAATCACAAAAGTGTAGATCTGGCCATTTATATATGACACTATACCAAGTATCATGAGTATCCATATTTTGGCTACGAACTAAAAATTCATTGTTACTTTTTGGATCAACAACACAATCTTCATCAGAGATTTGATTTGCTCTACACTTTGATGCATTCAATTAACCAGTGAACCCGTCTATGATTTGCATTGTTTTTCTCATTCAAGTACATTTTTTTAATGTACCAGTGATAAGATTCAATGGCGTTATTTGTATCTTGATCAGAGTGAGGAAAATTTCTGTAAGCTTTTTCCCACATATCTGGATTAGAAAAAAACATAGAAATTAGTTGGAAAATAATAATCGTAAATATGTCATTGTAGAATACAATCATGAATCTAACTAAAAAAAACTTACATATTTTATTGTTGTCTAGCCAAGTGGTTTTAAAATACTTCAAGAAATTTGTTTCTTCGTTGAAATCTCCAAAGATCCTTGCAACTGCATTTTCTACAGATGCATCATCTTGACACAAGTGCATGATGTGTCCTAAAGCATGAAAAATACATATTTTGTTTTCCCTTCTTTTGACTATATTACCGATGTTCTTCAACCATTCTTGAAGAACATGCCATACACATAATAATATCGTGGATTTGGTCAAAATCCTGAAATGATATAACATTAGAAGATAATATATATAAACATTATTATTTCATTTTTTTTCTAAAGAAATAAATGCGTCACCTTAATGCCTCAATTTCAGCTACAACATTGTATGTGATAAAAAATCGAACATGTCAATTTGAATGTTCATTTTTTGCAACTCTAACTAGTGCTGAAATCCATTTACATATATCATCTGTAATATTGCGTGATGAAATAACCCAAGCTATTGGAACCCCATTGCGATGTTCATAAAAAATTATCAATGTGTAAAGTTGATACTACATTCAAAAGAAGACATATTTATAATTATATTTAAACTCCAAGCATTGAAATGATGATGAATAAATGAATATGATTAATGATAAATATGTAGTCACCCCATACTTATTTGTGCTAAATGTTGAATCCATTGATATAACATTGTTGTGTGAGTTTTTGACCATCATTGAACACATCCACTTTGTTTGTATGCCTATTATAAAAGGGATGTTTTGAACATCTTGTTTTTGGTAGAAAAAAAAGCTCTCGGGAGAATCATTGTACCAACACTCCACACTCATTGGATCACTTTCATCCTTCACATATTCTAACCTTTTAATATCATTGTAAATATTTAATATATCTTGTCTTGTCATTAAGGCATCTCGAGTTATCCCTGTGAATAATTCACCAGATTCATGTTGTATGTCTGATATGAACTTGTCCCATATCATCGTAACATTAAAACCATTTTCAATCAAATGTGCGCCACTAGCTCGTATATCCATGGTCAAATGTGGTGCATAATTGAATGAATGAGGCCTACCAATTGCATCAGTCCCATGGCAGACAACATTATATTTATCAAGATGACTACATGCAGTGTATTTTATAACAACATCATTTGGTCTGAGTTGAAATCGTCGTACGATAAAATGACATTGACAACCAACTTTAATGCTTTGAGGTGGATTATGTTTTTTTCCCGGCATCTAGTCTATTCATGGTAATTTGTCACGTGGGCGCCATACCATATGCACACCAATAGCTATGTACGAAAGATTACAAAACAATAGATAAACATTTATGCATGTTTGACATAGTAAACTAGAAATCAAAATTTATAAATTTATTGAAGAAAAATATGAAGACTCGCATAGCATACTCTATACGTTCCAAATTTAGTCTCTTTGATATCCTCCCTTTTTTTACTTCGTCTAGTTTGAACAACAAATTGGAGCAGGTACACTTTCTCTTGACTGCTCTCCATGTATGAAATCTTCAAGTCTATAACACATAATTATTGCGCTTTGGTCCCCCCAAACTTCTATCCATGTCAAATCTTCTAGTGAAAACTCCATCTCATATCTTCTGAGTCTTGAACATCCAATTCAATAATTTCTTCCCACTTCTTCATTCTTGAATACCTATACAAATTTCATAAAAAAATAATTTTATTTCAATAAATATTATAATGTTGTCTAATACATTTTTTAGTATTATGAAAGTCTAATTTTTTTTTTTTTTTAGTATTATGAAAGTCTAATGTGCTCGCCTTACAAGTGGCCGTGTTATCCATACCACTATAACCTCCAGGTGTGCCCACGAGGCCCTATAACATTTTAAGTCGGGGGGAATTGAACTCGAAACCTCATGGAACTTCATTTTCACGGCACTTGCCAATTGAACTGCCCCCCGAGGACATTATGAAAGTCTAATTTATTCTAAACTAGTTAAACAATATTTTTGAATTTCCTAAATACAATTAAAAATTATTCTTAAATTAAATTTCTATAAATTATTTTAAATTTATTAAACTTTAGTTATTTTTATTATTATTACAATATATTATTAAAATAGTAAAATCAATAACATTTAAGAAAAAAATTCCCAAAAAACGAAAAAATTATAATAATAACTTAAGTTCATTATAAACATTATAAATTAAAGTTCATCATAAAAATAAATTAAAATAATAAAATTATATATTTGCTTTTAAAATAAATATTCAAGTAACAAATTCAATTATATTTTATTTGTCTTGAATTTGCATTTCAATAATTCCTTCCACTTCTCTTGTTATGAATATCTATACAAATTGTCTTGAATTTGCATTTCAATAATTCCTTTCACTTCTCTGGTTATGAATATCTATACAAATTACATAGAAAATAGTAATTTGGTTTCAATAAATAATAAATATTATAACTTATCTAATGTATATTTTTAAATTATAAAAAAATAATTATTCAAAATTAATAAAATAATATTTG
>JZKD02S1676353.1:193478-206230 GCA_000966675.3 Picea glauca | reverse complement strand
ATTAATCCATCCACATTCTCTATGCTTGACAATATCATGCATCAAAAGGTTCAAGGTGTGCACCAAACACCCAGACCAAAAGATGTGTGGATGAACTCGCTCAATGATTTTACTTACTCCCTTACAATTTGTTGCACTATCAGTGATTACTTGAATCACATTAGAAGGACCAACATCATTAATTGTTTTCAAGAGTTCTGAAATGTTTTGGGAAGATGCAATAATTGAAGAGGAGTCATGTTCTGCAAGAAACACTACACCGGTAACAGAAATGTTGAATCTTTTAATGCTAGACCAGTTCACAACTGCAGTAAATAATCAAGATCTCAAAAAGATTAACCAAGCACAAATTACAAAAAAAATATGGGTCTACTCGTTTCTCCATAGACAATGCTACACCATTGTCACCCAACCATAGGCATCCTCAAGTGCCACCGCTAAGCAAAGCATAGTAGATATTGTGGGAAACCCTTCTACAAAAGGGAAGAAAACCCAACGCCTTTTCTTATAGAGAAGATAAATGCCAATACAATATAACCATGAACTAGTTATATCTAGAAAAGTAAACCAACAAGAAAGAATCCATGATAACAAGTACTTATATTTTCTGCTCAGATATGCACTCTAGAACTATCAAGGAGATGGCTCTACTGCTGTCCAAATGATGGCTCAGCTCACTATCTCAAGCTGTCATAAATCATCCTTTTTATATTTGTCACTTTGTTGCCTCAAGACTGTTGTTATAGGTGTGCCCAATCTGATGTTCAAGCACAAAAATATATGCTGCTAAATATTGTCTACAGATGTGACCAAGCTACCTCAAACTTAGCCTTGGACTAGGCCTCTTCGCTGCCTCAGATTTGGCCTCTTCCCTGCCTCAGATTTGGCCTCTTCGCTGCCTCAAATTAGGCCACCTGCAGTTGCTACAGAGATATATCAGACCCGAGTTGTTGTGTCAAAATGAGAAGAATAAGCTTGTATTTATACTGATCTGATCAGTGAACTTTTCCAGTGGGGCCAACTTGTCCTTTCTAGAAAAATTATAATTTCCTTGCGGGCCGACTTTTCTTTTGGAGCATTATAATTCCACTTTAACATTTTATATGGAGCCGACTTCTCCACTGGGATATTTCTTGACTTCTTTGGCATCTTCATCTATAAGAAAAGGTTATGCAGGAGGTGAATATGTCACGCAGCTACCAAAAACATCAACACTCCCTCTTAGCCAGGGAGGTATTCTACATGATGTTTTTCCTCTAGTCCTCATAGCCTCGCAGGCTATGCCATGGTCCTCCGACCATGCCATGGTCACGCAGACCATGCTAATGGAAGCATCATCACATCACACACGGCTACACCTAATGTGGACCTATTCTAGGGCCTCATTACCACTAGAATAAACTAGGACCTACTCGTCTGTAGTGTGGCACTAGGACCTACTCTCCCGTAGTGTATCGTCAAGGACCTACTCGCCCATGACGTGTCTACTTGGTCAAATCCCAAGGGAGGTGTCCTCATGGTCTACTCCCATGGGACATTGGGTGCCACCCCAGGACAACGTGTCACTACTCTGACAAGTGTCATGCTCAACTTCGTCTCAGAAGAGCATTCTCCAATTCGACCCAGCCCAATATGGGGAGAAGACCAAGGGCATCCCCACAGATAGACCCAGCCCATCCACCTGGGGAGAAGACCCGTCTCAGGTCGACCCAGCCCAGCACAACTGAGGAGAAGACACATCACAGGTCGACCCAGCTCAGACCAACTAAGGAGAAGACCTGTCACAAGTCCAACCCAGTTGAGTCCATCGGGGAGTAGACGAGAAGAAGGCACAACACACTCGTAGATCAACCCAACCCACTGCCCTGGGGAGAAGATCTGGAGAGTGTCCTCATAGGTCGACCCAACCCACTACTATGGGGAGAAGACCTGGAGAGATATCTCAACCAAATGATTTACAATCCAAAGGTCCCTGAGCACCAACCCAATACAACTTATCAATCCATCGATAAGTGTCATACTCAACTCAGTCCATCGAGGAGTATCGTCACAAAAGAATGTCTCACGATGCTGCAACCATCAATACTCCCTCTTAACAAGGACATTTCTTTCCAAGTTTATCACGGAAGTACTCAAACTTCGACTTGGAAAGAGGCTCGATGAGAACATCTGCAATCTGCTCATCTATAGGAAGGTACTCCACTAGTACTGTCTTCCTATGCACCATATCTTGAATGTAATGAATCACGATGGGATCCAATATCTGATCAGACAATCCTGCAAGGAGCTTCCGAAGCCACACTGCTTCGCATGTTGCCATACATATTGCAATATACTCAGTTTTTGTGGTACTCAAAGCCACAAAAGTTTGTTTCCTGCTACACCAGGAAACCACGACAGATCCAAAAATTGAAGCAACACCCTCAGATGCTCTTCCTGTCAACTGCGCTCCCTGCCAAATCTAATCTAAGCCAACATGACACTGGAAGCATGTCTCGGGTCATACACATCCAACTGTGTCTCGCAAATATCTCAACACATGCTTCGCAACCACTCAATTTATCTGCCTCGATTGACTCATGAACTGGCTAAGTGCATTCACTACATAGAAAACATCATGTCTGGTGTTAACCAGATACATCAATATCCAATCAGTTGTCGATACATAGTCAGATCAATCAAGTTTGAATCTGAAGAAGACTCACTTAGTTTCTTTAGATTCGTCACCATCGGTGTGGTTATAGACTTACAGTCCATCATCGAGATCTCCTCAAGATCTCAGCTGTGTACTTCCCCTGACTCGGGAAGATCTCATCAGTTCTCTGCCACACCTCAAGTCTCAAGAAGTAATGCATCATGCCAAGATCCTTCAAATCAAATTTAGAGGCCAACTCATGCTTGCAACAAGCAATGAGATACTCTGCTCCGGTGAGAAATAAATCATCAACGTATAGGATCAAAATCAGGGACTCACCATCAACAACTTTATAGTACAGGTTGACATCAGCAACACTCTTGCTGAAACCCAAACTCATCAAGTATCCATCAATCCTCACATACCAAGCACGAGAACATGGGACTCCTTCCCATGCATCACGAAACCATCTGGTTGTTCGATATACACCTCTTCCTCAATCGCTATTGAGGAAAGTTGTCTTCACGTCCATCTAAAGTAATCTCCAACCCAAGGCTGAAGAAAGTGCAATAATCGTCTTAATGGAGGTATATCGAGCAACAGGAGCAAAGGTCTCCTCATAGTCTATTCCCTCCACCCGATAGAATCCTCTGACCACAAATCTCACTTTGTGCTTCTCGAACCTCCCGTCGACTGCATGTTTTATCTTATAAATCCACTTGGAAGTCACCACAGACTTCCCTTTGGGTCTCAGAACAATATCCCACACATCACTCTTCTTGATGGACCGATACTCCTCCATCATGGCATCTCTCCATACTGGCTGACTGGATGCCTCCTCATAACAAGAAGGCTCGGAATCAAATGATGTGGCTCATAGCTGCACCATAGCTCGAGAATCTCTAAGGTATCTTACTTTCTCTGAAAGTACCACGAGGAGTGCATCAGGGATGATTTTAGGGGCTAAATTTCGCTCTTGGGCTAATTTTCCATGGTTTTTCCAAAAACGAGATTCGCTATTTTAAAAATAATTCGCCCAAATTCTATAGGATAAAATTAGTTTACCTTAAAAATAGCAAAAATTATATAAAAACTATATAAAATACTTAGAAATTTGAATATTTTTATAAAAATATCGCCAAACATTTATAGTTGACATATGAAGGATTAGTAATATTCGCCAAGGTTTCTAAACTTTAAAATAAATTATCATCCTTAAAATCATCCCTGGAGTGCATATCTCTCTGCCTCCTGTAAAGTTTGAACAAACCCAAGCAGGCCTCTGCCGGCCTACTGCAATATCTCTAGGAACATTAATAGGATGTACTGGATCAACTGGATCAACAGGCTCAATTGTCTCCATGGCCTCAACTGGCTCCCTCTGAACTACTGAAGGGTGAGGGGGAGAAGACACCATCTCCTCCTGCGCCTCACTATCAATCTGCATGTGAGATCCTCTAGATCTCCTCAAGAATACCTCCTTCTCAAAGGAAACATCCATGCACACCTCAATATGTCTCTAACCTGGGATGTAGATCTGATATGCCTTTGACGATTCACGGTACCCAACAAATGTACCCTACCTAATTGAGAGGTCTAACTTCGTCCTTTTCTCCTTGGGTACATGAATGTAACCAGGACACCCAAATATCCTAAAGTGTCCAACCTATCACTATAACCAACCTGTCACAATCACTGCCACTGTCTCATCCATGAGACCAGATCCACTCAACTAAGCAACTGTCATAGGCCCACACAAATATGAATGCACAAAGTCCAAGATCCCCTTGGATCTGTTGTCACTGCTCGAAAAAGATTCATTGGCATTCGTGCCAAGAGCACAATCTCTGCAAATGTCATCATGCTCAATACAAAGCTCTGGAAGACTCATCACTGTCTTCTCCAAAGCAGGAAGAGCTCTATAATGCAAATGAGCAAGTCTCCTATGCCATAATTGGTTGAACTGTCAATATGTACAAACTCTGGTCAGACTGCTTCATGTCTCAAACCAGAGATTATTCAATGAGTTGCTTTATGCAATTGTCACTATAGCTTCCTCTCAGAGCTATCACTAGTGACATGCCTCCGAGTTAACCTGCCTGGAACAAGAAAACAAGAACAACATTTCCATGGCAACCTCCATGGAATTTAGCAATATAACCTGCCCGGAACAGACAACAAAACAAGAATATCTCCTAGAGGGGAGATAAACAAATACATCTCTAGTATAACTTCAAAGCAATTAAAAAAAATTGCTATCACGGCTACAAAACCTACATGTAATGTAGCAAGCCAAATGTACTAGAAATATAGGTTAGAGGCATGATAATTTAAAATAATCAAACCTACAGTCTTATTTACCAAGGAGAGTGCAGTGCTCCTATGAGTGTACTGGATTTGAGATTCCTCGAGATCTACACATGCCCCTCCTCCTGCAAGCACCCTCATGATAAAGATATAAAATAAAATATATGCAAGTGCATACCTCTGAAATTTGTAACATCGTCCAATTTGTCTTCTAGTCTCAAGACTTGCGCAACTGGTAACCAGTAGCTGGCAACTGCAACTAGTGACTTCACCTATAACTGGCATGAAGCAACTAGTACTGCAACTACAACTGCAGCCATGTGGTAAATTTCACGATCTTCTTTCCAGCGATTATATTGTTCTGAAGGAAACCTGCTCTGATCTCGTGCTGAATTTTTGAATGCTAGACCAATTCACAACTGCAATAAATAATCAGGATCTCAAGAAGATTAACCAAGCACAAATTACAAAAAAAATATGGGTCTGCTCGTTTCTCCATATAGACAATGATACACCATTGTAACCCAACCATAGGCATCCTCAAGTGCCACCCCCGAGCAAAGCATAGTAGATATCCTAGGAAACCCTTCTACACAAGGGAAGAAAACCCAACACCTTTTCTTATAGAGAAGATCAATGCCAATACAATATAACCATGAACTAGTTATATCTAGAAAAGTAAACCAACAAGAAAGAATCCCTGATAACAAGTACTTATCTTTTCTGCTTAGATATGCACTCTAGAACTATCAAGGAGATGGCTCTATTGTTGTCCAAATGATGGCTCAGATCACTATCTCAAGCTGTCATAAATCAGCCTTTTTATATCTGTCACTTTGTTGCCTCAAGATTGATGTTATAGGTGTGCCCAATTTGTTGTTCAAGCATAGAAATATATGCTGCTAAATATTGTCTACAAGTGTGACCAAGCTGCCTCAAACTTAGCCTCAAACTTAGCCTCTTTGTTGCCTCAGATTTGGCCTCTTCGCTACCTCAGATTAGGCCACCTGCGGCTGCTACAGAGATATATCAGACCAGAGTTGTTGTGTCAAAATGAGAAGAATAAGCTTGTATTTATACTAATCTGATCAGTAAACTTTTCCAGTGGGGTCGACTTGTCCTTTCCGAAAAAATTATAATTTCCTTGTGAGCCGACTTTTCTTTTGGAGCATTATAATTCCACTTGAATATTTTCTATGGAGTTGACTTCTCCACTGGGATCTTTCTTGACTTCTTTGGCATCTTCATCTATAAGAAAAGGTTATGCAATGTTGATGAATGCAGCTATGGGAGACATCCTCCAGCTTACAAACCTATGAGATGTGGAACATAGCAGCTATGTGAGTCTTTCTCTCAGCTTACGAACCTGAGAGAAAGCCCCTAAGAAGGGTATGTGGTTCCTGTTTGAGACAGATCTAGGAACATAGAGATGACCTCCTCCATGACGTGAGTGAGAAAAACTCCAGATGATTATCCGGTGGAAAAGCGATCTGTTGAGTTAGGACGTGCATGTGGCTGAGCACAAGGTGAACGTGTGAAATCCCAAAAGTGTTGGGCACATCATCATGTGAACAGAAATGAAGATGATGTGATAGCCTCCTCTGAGCAGCAGAGCTGACGAGAAGACTCCAGATGATTCTCCTGTCGGTGGCAATGGGAAAGCAGATCTATAGAGTGGACGTGCCTGTGGACGAGCACAGGTGAACGTGTGAAGACCTAGTTCTTCTATGTAATGCAGTGAATCAGAGCTATAACATCCCTATGGGTGTGCCCCTAATGGATGAGCACTAGTGGGTGTATCAGATCCTTTGCTATGTATTGTTCAAGAGTCAGACCTACCTGTAACCCTAATTGTCATGTAAAGGGTATAGGTCAACCCCACCTTAATATGTCTAATAATAAATGTAAAAGATAATTAATGATAATATTAATATTAATTATTATAATAATAATAAATTATATAGTGACTTAGAAAGGTCGGCCCTGTTGAGCCAATAAGACGCCTTTGTTGATTGAACAAATCTAATATAAGTAAGAGGTGATTCTCCATTGTAGAATCACATCTTTCTCATGAGTTTGGAAATTTCAGCAAACACTTCTATTTGGCAAAAGGTGCGCACCTCTCTTGGGCGCTAGTCTTCTAGCGCTTAAGCACCCTCTTGTGTGCTAAGTCATTCTTGGTGGTGAAAGTTCTTTCTCTTGAAGAATATAGAAAAGGATTTGGTTGGGTTTTCTTCCCTTGTTGAGAAGGGTTTCCTAGGATATATCTTGTGTTACTGTGCATGGTGTTTCTTCTTGTGATCTTGGTTGCTGCAACAATTCTTGTTTATGGTTAAGACATGATGAAATTGAAATCAACTACATGCTTAACCTAATGCTTAAGAAAATTCAACATGCAGGAGGTGAATATCTCCCGCAGCTACCAGAAACATCAACAAGAAACACCAAGAACATTGATCAAATGTTGGTTTCTAACATTTGTCCAACCATCTGATACAATGGATACCCCAACGTCTGCCCATTCATTTGTAAACTGTGTTAGAGCTCTTTGAATTTTTGCTTTTTCCCTGTCAAGTAACACAGTTCTAGCTTTGTCATAGTTGGGGCTCTTGTATCCTTTGGGGGCTTCGTTGATTGCCTTGACAAGATCGTACCAATAAGGGAAGCGAAGCACATTGAATGGGATACCACAAGCATAGAAAAACCGAATCACTTTTGCATCCACCTCATCCCTACCTCCAATATCAAGGAAATATGCTATTGTTCTTCTAGATCCAGAGGTTCTAGAACCACAAGGAGACGAAGATGTGTTTCCACCAAATCTAGCTGAGGCATCGGATTGAAGATTTTTTTTTACCATACTTTTTTTGTGCATCTTCCTCTATCTTTATATATTTTTCTCTCTTCTCCTTGGATATCTTAGAGCAAATTGTGATCCCAGTGGACCCCTTATTTTCATCACTCTTCATTACACCACAAAGATGCCTCCTCAGACGGGTATATGAACCAGTATAAAGTTTTCCATCATGAAAATCATGAGGACATACAAATTTAAAGCTTCCACCACCTCTCCCCTCCTCAACTTTTGTTACAAATTTCCACAAGGGTCTCAATAAATCTTTGCATCCTGCATTGCCCTCTTCATTTCCCTCTTCCTCCTCTTCAAACCCTTCACCAACTTCATATTATGGGTCATCATGAGAATTACCACTATCATCTTCTTCCCTTCGATGCCTTCTCCCCACCATCACCATGAGAACCTAAACATGAATGATAAACCAAAAGAAAACCATTTTCTTCAAGTTTCAGATGAACAACCTGCAATAAAATGAGGGAGAAGAAGGAATGGGAAAGAGTAGGAGAGGAGGAAAAAAACATAAACAAAGTTAACCCAAGGAAATGAGGAAGTTGGGGTTTGGGCTTACCTCTTTAGCTCTTGAAACTTGAAACCTTTAGAAGATGGACGCCCTTCGTTCTCTCCTCCAAGCTCCTCTTTGCTCACTCTTCCAAGCTCTCCTTTGCTTTCTCCTCCAAGCTCTCACAAATCTGCACTCTCAAGCTCTCCTTTGCTCTCTCCTCCAAGCTCAAGATGAAAGAATGAGGAAAATGGAGGGGAAAGAGCTCCTTTATTCTCCTCATTTCTTTCCCCTCAACCCTAAGCCTAAGCTGGGCCCCACCCTAACTCAAAAAATTATTAAAAAATTATTTTTGAAGCGTGCTTCGGAGCAGGACGCTTCAAAAAAACCAGGGAGCATCTAAAACTCCCCTGAAGCGTGCTTTAGACGGGGCTTACTGGACGCACCCGCTCGGATCGAGCTTCGGGGCTTCGAAGCATTGGGGGGGGAAGCTTCCTGCAACATTGATTTAGAGGCAACAGAAACCCCATGATTTTCAACTTGGATTCGATACTATGGAAATATTCCAAATCTGCTACAAAAGACCCATCCCAATGTTGTTTTTTGTGTGGAATATTGTTGTTGATTGGCTATCATTTCCCTTCCACCTCTAAATTATGCATTGTATTAGTAATTGTTATCACAGGATTTGTACTTGTGCAAAGCCCTCTACAAGATCCCCAAATCTTGTGTAACTATGGAAGAATCTACCACTATCACCTAAGTAGAAACTTCCCTCGTTTTATTGATGGAAAAGGTCCACCACAAGGAAGGATTCCCTGGTGACCTCAAGGGATCAAATAGCAAGATTAGCCAGGCCTACCACCCCCT
The DNA here is from genome assembly GCA_000966675.3 of Picea glauca. Classification (NCBI taxonomy): domain Eukaryota; kingdom Viridiplantae; phylum Streptophyta; class Pinopsida; order Pinales; family Pinaceae; genus Picea; species Picea glauca. The sequence goes on along the minus strand of JZKD02S1676353.1, from coordinate 197,062 downwards.
GTCTTGGTCACCTGTAGTTAGGTCTAGATCTAGGTCTAGGAGAGGGATAAAGGATAACGAGATAATTGTTGTACCTGTACGAGACAATAAACAACTTGCAGCATATATAAACAATTATCAAGTTATAGAGTGCAAACATAGCCCTTTGGACACTAGATAAGTAATAAATGCTATGGCTGCTGCAAATTACAGCAGTAAACTAGGTTTATAACAGCAATTAGGACTTTGCAACAGTAGCAAAATAAAGTGCTCAGAAATGTAACAATTGACCATGAAAAGTAAGCATTAAACAAGTATATTATTATCCAATTGTTAGAAGTAATTTCTAAACAAGTTAAGCCACTTATAAATGGATGTATGCAGCAATTTAATGTAGTTTTCAGTAGCTGTAGAAAAATTTTGTAACAGCAGCAATAAATAGTTAAAGTTTGTTAGCATTAGGGTTAGTAATGTTAGTAGGATGTTTGAGAGAGTGAGGAAAGTGATTTTAATAACTACTTTAACCACAAGAACACTTCTAGACTAGTGCCGTTGTCCTCTAGGGCTTATGGAGTCCCAAATGCATTAGCTTGAAGATTTTAGACTTCAAGGAAGAAGGTACCTAGGGTGCAAACACTCTTGGGCCATAGGTATCGTTTTTCCCTTCTCCTAGTTTCACTTAGGTCAAGGATCAAAGTCTAGGGTTAAAACCCTAAAGTGCAAGCACTTTTGGGCCTTAGGCTTTTAACCCTAGCAAGGATGCTTCACAAACTTGGACAATAAAGACTTGTGAGGAAGAGAAACACTTATGTCTTTCTCTTAGGGTTTCAACAAAACAAGAATACTTGTAACATGATAGCAATTTAACCTTTAACATGAACAAGAAACGTAGAATTGCAAAAAATTACTTACTTCATCCAAGTACCAAGAGCATCAAAACCCTAATTGCAGAAAATATCCATCCAAGAGAGCAACACATCCACAAAAATCCTTCTTCAAGGCTAGCACATGAGAGAAAAAGAGGCTAAAGGAGCGAAAATTTCAGAAGTGTTCCCCACACAAGTGTGAGGGAAAGTGACCATTTGATTCAATGTTAGCGCTAGCCTCTTTATATGAGGTAAACCTAGTGCATTTGTCCACATAACTAGTCAAAATTCAATAATAAGTAGGGTCGACCCCTCAAGTAACTTCTACAATTAAACAAAATGAAAAAATATTATCATAAATGCCACACATGTGGTGACGTCATGCCTCCCAGGGCCACGTGGCATCATCCCAAGGTAGAGTAATGGAAATGGTGTGTCTCTTCACCCATGGTCATGCCAAATCATCACTGGCACCCCAAGTATCCATCAAACCCTAACACCATCCAACCCTAGAAGATGACATCATCATCAAATGGAGGCCAACGTCAAGGTCTAGGGTATTGCATCTAGGGTAAAGAAGGTTGCATCTCATCTTTGGGTGGTATCCGACTGTCTGTTGTTGCAATGTCCTCAATCCAATGAATAATAAGCCCTGGGGTACTCTGCCTAGCATGGGGACTTTCATCCCGTCTGTGTGTCATCGTGACCAAATCTACTCAAACCAAGCCCATATGTCCATCGTCCAAGGTTCTTATGATATGAGAGATCATGTCGAAAGGTGGCAAGTCATTGGATGACTTTCTACTCTACATCACGCGTGCCAAAGTCTTGCAATAAGGGCACAACGTCCTGGGTGAAATCCTAGGACATCCCTCAAAGAAGCATGTCAGGGCCATCCAAAACAAAGCAGAATATAAGACAAGATAAACCAATGTCCATAAGAGATTAGTTCGTGAATCATGCAAAGTAAGTTGTTACTTAAGATATAAGTATCCCCTTCCAGCATCACACTAGCCCAGGATTCCATGTGAGTTGGCAAGTTTGAATATGGGAGGGCCCTCATCCAACCCTATTAGGTGTGCCAACTAAGACATGAAATAAAAGACCCACGTAGAAGGATAGGTCCTAAGGGAAACAATGAAAGAAAGAAACCCTTCAAGAGTAAGTGTGATAGTGATATGAATTTGGGCTTACTTCATGGCTTATGGTGTCATTAAATCCATTTCTTTGTGTCTTCCTCAGTTCCTTTTGCATTTTGAACCCCGTAATTGCCTTTTGATACCCATTTATTAATTTGCAAGTCCCCTTAATAAGTTTCAAGCTTTTATTCTTTCATTTTCTTACTAGGCTATGGTCTTGTTATGATTGTGCATTCAGTGCATGAAGACAAGAGGCGATTACCATTAGAGAGGGTAGAGCTCAAGTTGGCATGTGGATTTTATAGGTGGCCTTTAACATTTTTTTCATAGCATACATATAGCAGTCGCATTAACCTCTGGGCCTTCATCCCCTTCCTCTCATGAGAGAATGGACCATGACCCATTACCGAAGTTTAGTACATTGTGATAGGCTCCAGGATGTAAAGTGTTAAGTATGATGGGGAACAGAACATTACCCTTGTGAGGGCCCCCGAGTAGTACCCCTTTTCCTTGGGTAGTGACAATACGGGACTAGGGCGCAAACGCTGACCACCAAGGTGAAACAAGGAAACAAATACAACTTCCCAAGCCAGTGATCCATTATCGAACTTCAACCAATGATCCTCATCCACATGCCCAATAAATAAGCACAACACTTCGCATGAAAGAAGGACTAACATACCTCACGATGACGTTGGCTTACCATCTCCCATAAACCAAGTTGTCTAAATGTTATGAGCCTTGGCTGATCTGCAAATATAGAGGCAATCTGAGGGGGGTTGTTGGGTTGCCATCTATGGACATGTTGATCATCATCATGGTCAGGATCATTGTCTCCATTGCAGTCCATAAGACATGATCTCCTCTAGTTACCCCTAGGTATGGGGGGGTAACAGTAACCACAACTTTTTCCCATAAACAATGAAGTCATATGTATTGAGAAGATACCTCCCACTTGCATAAAAGATGCCAATTGGATGAGGAGGTTGAATTAGGCCTTTATGTTTTTCTTCTTTAACAACAACAACTTTATTTGATGCTTTGCTTTGCATGCAAGGATTGGATAAATAAAGTCAAACTAGGCTTTTAGTCTTTATCGAAATTAGCAATATGCTAACCATACAAAGGAAGTCAAAATATCCTTTTTTGCTTCACAAGTTTGGCAAGGATACTAAGTGTGGATACAATGCAAATTATGGTCTAATAATTGTAAAGATTCCCAATAATCAAAGACCAACTTAGTAACACGTACAAAGGGTTGACTTAGGAAAGACATTAAGTGTGATTAACCAAGCAAGTTAGGTTTTGTCTTGACAAGAGATGATAAGGCAAGTTAGGGTCTTTGGCAAGTCTAACCTAGAAATAATAGTAAGCCAAAGTTCTAGTATCTACCCTATTTTGTATTTTCCGTTGGCATTCCAACTTATAGTATCAGTGACTTAGTATTTATGTAACACAAATGACTTAATGAGAAAACTACAATTCATGGTTCTAACTTCTAAACTTCTATTTTATGACATATTCATATTGAATATTCTAATTTCTTGTGTTTAAATATCATTGATGTAGGAACTAGGTGTACCAATATTTTGTAAATGTT
>JZKD02S1676353.1:169017-186051 GCA_000966675.3 Picea glauca | reverse complement strand
GAGCCAGCCTTCTCATTTCCGTGAAAGCACTTGTGGGTAACATTGCCACCACTGGTCACCACGCCAGGGCAGTGTCCCTTGATTAGCTTCTTGAAAGAAAAAAGCAAACAAAGAAATAAGAATAAAAGGCATGAATGGGCTTGGAAACAATTGCATCCAGGACAGGTGCAGCTCGCCTTCTACAAAGGCACCCACAGGTAAGCCTTGCATTTCCCTGCTATCACTACACCCTTGTCAGGATATCCCTTATCCATCTCACCCATTTGCATGACTTGGATTTGATCTCTTCCGGAAACATCCCTTTTCCAGTGGACACTAGCCCAATAGGACACCCTGTCACTTCCTCCAAACTTGCATTACAGATTTGTATAATGTCTTTGAGCACTTTACTGGGGTAAAAGGGGTTTTATGCACATGTTTAATAATATTGATGATTAGATGTGATTGACATTGCTATGATCCCTGTGACTTATGAGCCCATGGAGGGCGTATCTGTTGATGTGCAGGATCATACCCGATGGATAGGTACCGCATTGGACAGGTACACATGGGGAGATGATTAGTTCGGACCTCCATGGGGATGACGAGACCACCAGATGGATGCTAAGATCCCAACAGGGGGCAGAGACAGGACAGAGGGGTTTGCACCGGAGAAGAGGAAGACGTTCCACAGAGGCACCCTTGCAGAGCCTTACCTAGGGGGGTTGTGCCCTCTTCATTGGAACGTTGGCCTTGGAAGGCCCAGGACATCACCCAGGAGGCTCATGACGTCATCCAGCTTTATGGACGTTTTGGGGAGACAATCATGGCAGTTTGGCACGTGTGGCAGATTGGAGAAGCCCAAGGAGGGCTAACGTTTTGCTCCAGAAGGCTACATTTTCCCTAGAAAGGGCTAACGTCACCCTAGAAGGGGCATGACGTCTTGCTTTTGCTTTAACTTATGACATTTTAATGTAAAACAGTATTATTATGTATCTTGGCCTTGTCGGCCTTTTGATGACCTAAATTTTAATTAAGGTCATTGGTATGGTATATATTGAGGGTTTTCCCTCTCATATTTTGGATCATCTTTCACTCATCACTTGGTGAGGTCTGAAATCTACGCCCTCTTCTAGGGTTTTGGCTGAAATTCTAAGGCGCACTTGTTGAAGGAAGCTTGTTTTGGCTATTTTTGGCATTTCTCTTGGTGGAAGATTTACAACTAGGGTTTAGCTACATGAATTCTTGGTTTATGTAAGTGAATTTCTGCAACACTTCTTTATTGAATGGTTATGGTATTATTTACTTGCATTTGTTATTATTATTTGTTGAATTAAAACCCTAGGTGACAAGCACATGCTAAGGTCCTTGTCTCATGTCCCTACTAGGATTAAGAGCCATTTGATTTGTTGAAGTAAGATAGAGCCTTGCCATAGAGCCTTGCCATAGAAACACTCTATCCCTACTCTTCTAGCCTAGCTGTTTTTTACTTGTTATTGAGCTAAGGAAGGAGAAAACGCACTAAGGCCTAGGGTTTCTACACCTTAGTGAGTCGTTTTCCCTAGGGTTTGATTGATGAAGCCTTGCCATAGCAACACTTCATCATCAAACTCTCTTGTCCTTAGCCGTAGCATCTATCACTCAAGCTAGTCATTTTATTCTTGTCAATGAGCTGAAGAAGGAGGAGAAAGCACTAAGGCCTAGGGTTTCTACACCTTAGTGAGCCTTTCTCGCCTAGGGTTTCATTGTTGAGGCCTTGCTTTAGCAACACCTCAACATTTAACCCTCTTGTCTTCAGCCATATCATTTCTTGCTCAAGCTAGTCGTTTAAATTTGTCTTTTGAGCTAGAGAAGGAGGAAGACGCACCAAGGCCTAGGTGATCTACACCTTCGTGAGTCGTCTACCCTAGGGTTTGACTTGTTGAAGCCTTGCTTTAGCAACACTTCAACATCAAACCCTCTTGTCTCTAGCCCTATCACTATCATCACGGCCCTTCAACATTTGTAGCCCTTTTTGACTTCATTTGCCCTAACAAGGCACTGATCTAAGACCTCCATTGTTTGAGTACCCTTGATCACATACAACTTCTAAACACTCTTGAACAATCATTAACTACCTCTAACCCTAGCTTAGACTAACATTTACTAACCCTATTGCTACTATCATCTACTTAAGTTATTTCTATACATTGCAGCATTGATTTATCTTTAAAGCAATTGAATGATTAGCTAAGGCGTTGTTTCTTGATATTGATATTGTTACATTGATTGCCATTAGCATTTATTGTGAAGTGATACATTATAATCATTGCCACTATACATCGTTGATTTGCTTCATCAATATTGTTTATCAATTGCTTTATATCAGAAGTCCATGATTATATGAAGTACTAACCAAGCAAGTGATCTTGCATATGCATACCTCCGTAGACTTTACCAGTCAAATCGCTAGGCGGAGGGAGGTCCCTTGTCCCACAAACTAGGGGGTCTCATACACCAATTTGGTGTGGCTTGGTCGTGACCTTAAAAATAGATTATTATTATATTATTATAATTTCTTTGTTGCTTTGTCTCGAGCAGGTACACCTTTTTTGGTTATTACTTATATTTATTGGTTAGTTAGCCAGGACTTTCTAATCGGTGGTGACTTGTGAGGGGGAAATTATCACTTAGCCTTTTTAAGCCTTTGCCTTCTCAAAACCCCAGGTCATCGAGGACGTCTCCCCTGGGCCTTACCTCCCTAAACAGAAAGAGTTATCCCATTGAGGTGATAGTGGTGGGATAGTCTCAGTTACGCCAATTTGCCCTCCTTTCATCCGCCTTTTTACCTTAACTACAAATTGTGTGATAACAATCTCACAGGAGAACCACACTCACTAGTGCTCAGCCACTAGGATCACGTTCACCTGTGCTCAGCCACAGGCACGTCCAACTCAGCAAATCTTCTTTCTCACTGCGTTACACGAGAGAATCATCTGTAGTATCACATCATCTCAACTCTCTACACAAAGGAGGCCAATACATCGTTTCATCTGTGTCTCAAAACGATACACCCAACTCATGGGTTTCCCTACACAGGGGCACACAACATTCCATCTCCGTCTCAGAGAGGAACCACACACCCAGCTCATGGGCTTCACCACCTCACACAGGGGCACAAYGTTCCATCTCCGTCTCAGAGAGGAACCACACACCCATCTCATGGGCACACCCAACTCATGGGCTCTCTCTCAGGTCGACTCACTCAGTCTGTGTCCTGGAGGATGTCTCACGYAGCTGTAATCATCAACAAGATGGAGGGAGAAGAGGYATMTGTGCCATCCTTTGTCATTGTGAAGAGGCTGATGCAAAGACTAATGATGTTCTTTGGGGAGTACCTGGGGCTGAGGGACCTTCACTAGGTGATCGCATGACAAGCTCTAGAGCAAAAAGAACTATCTTCCGTAACATTTGAGGCTGAGAAGAAAAAGCTCATGATGGAAGCCTGATTACCTGTTATATGTTAGATCTGTGTCAGGCAAACCTAACTATAAATAATTAGCCTAAGGCCACTACTAATTACTCCTCCGTTCGGACTAATGATTCTCCAGTCACAGGGGGTTGTCCCTACTGTTCATGCACTGTCAACACTTGGAAAAATCTGCGTGGTTAGCAAGAGTGATCAGGACAAAAAGTAGTCGTCCTTGATATGTGTGCAAGCAACCAAGGACATAAGAAGGCTTAAAATTAACAAAGCACTTTAAGTGAACAAAATCAAAGTAACAAAGCAAGATTATTCAATCACCGAATTCGAAGAGCTGTAAAGACACTGCATAATCAAACCCTATCAATGTATTAATCAAAATATCGTTTGCATCATGAAGACAAATACAAAACTGGCTGCATAACTGCCCAGAGTGGAGGCAGTGATGAAAGAAAGGATGAATGGAAGAGAAGAAAGTTGGTTGTAGACTGCTGCCCAATGAAAAACCTCCCTTTGTCTGCCCTCTTGATGCTGTTTATATAGGATGAATGGACAAGTACCTCTGATGCATGAAAGAGCTAAAAAAAACACCTTCCACTGCATGCTGGATCGTAACCTCTCAACTGCCAGAAACTGCTATCCACCAGTCGCTCGAACTGCTATTTGAGGAAAAAAATATGCACATAAGGCTGCCTATCACTGTCTACCAAACTGGCCAGAAATAAGAAGGTAAGTACTGCTGTTTTGCATGACTGCTGACCTGTCATATGTGCTGCAATTAGACTGCTACAGTGCCTAAAACTCAGAGTTGACACAAATCTAGAAGAAGTTCTAGGTCAAATCTGCACATGAAAGACTAGCCACTAGCTGATACAAGATAAATCTACTATTAATTGTCAGTAAACTCCAAGTTCTTGACCCTGTTCAAGCCTATTATCAGCGACTTGGATAATACCCCTGTTCTGTATTACAAACGGTCCAAAATTACACCCTCCTAGATCTGTTTTAAGCCAAAGTTGGTGGATGACTGAGCTGGGAACTGCATGATAACTACCTGGTCTGCTGGTAAACTATCACTTTGCTTCCATCTGCCAAGTTTTCAGGAAGAGAACTGCTGTTATGTAATTGCTAACTCACTAAATCTGCCAGTAAATAATCACTGTAGCCCTCCTACAACCACACACATGGCTACCCTGTCAAGCCAACCACTGAAATTTGTAGCTCAATGCAAACCAGAATTCCCATTATACAGAGGAGGTTGACCTAGCTCCTTGTTATCCCCCATTTCTAGGGATAACTAAGGAGATAATGTCTCGAGGCCCTCAGGTTGCAGACATGGAGTGTCGAGGGATAGATCGACTCGTGATGTCCACTTACACAGATGGAGACCCACTTCACCACCACACTTCTCTGGTTCATCATGATGGCATTCACCACATAAGCTTGTTTCCGGAAGACAAAGGGTCTTAATCCATGAGGTACAAATCAGGTATTGTGGTAAGTGTCACTTTAATACTTGAGGCATTTGAAAATGTTGCAATTAAAGCTGCTTTTGATTATCGAACATCTGCATGGAAATTATGTTCTTTGCCCTGTTTCACCTTGATGGTTGACATTGTGATCTAGTAAGTGGTCACCCTTGGGGAAAGGTTTGCTACTGGGTGGTTTCATTGATGAGTCATCGTACCATTCCATATCATACTTATCATTTTTCACACTTCATCCTTTTCGTCTCCTTATCTTTTCGGATTTTCGGGTGTACTGACCCAAGAAGGGATTGTACCTCATTTCATGGGAAGAAGGGGCTGAAGGCCTAGAGGGAATGTAGCTGGCAAAAGATAAAAGTCAAAATTATAACCTTCTAGATGTTCGCCCAAAGAGGTCTTGAGAACAATGAAATGTTTCTCTTAAAAGAATTCAAGACCTACAAAAGCAATTTCACATTATATAGATGTCCYGCTTGTTGARGTGTGTACAATTATGCGRTGTCCCTTTTTTTCCATGCATATGGCACTCTGTGTACCTCTAGCTTCAAGTGACATTRTGGTACTCCTTTCAAGTCTTGTGTTACCCAATTGTTCTRGACTTTAATTAATTAATGGAAACTAAATGGGCTTGGAAAAAGGTTGCATTGAAAACGAAGGTGCARCACACCCTCTACAAAGGYACCCATAAATGAGACAATACGAACCCTTGTATGTCATGAACCCCRTGCCCAAAGGTCTTACCCATATCCATTCCATCTTCCTTACATGGCTCAAAGGTCTACTAAGGAAACACCCCTTGACTTGAGGAATGACTCACCCAATAGGTCACCTTGACAACCCTCCCATACCTGAACMTGGCAAGTTGCATAGGGTCTTTGAGCACTTGTTYAATTTGATAGAGTAGTTTTGATGCACAGGKTTAGATGGCTCMTGTATTAAATGTGATTTTACTTGCCATGATACATTTGACTTTAGACCCTTGGAGGGTGCACTCATTTGTCTTTGCAGGACCTTGCTTGGTGGACGATTTGGAGGAACAAGCCTAACTTGGGCCTTCATTGGGACAGGAAGCCATAGGTTGGATGTCATGACCCACACCCTGGGAACAGATAGACGGTGAACGTTTCCTTTGGAGGCATGACGAGACACCTTGAAGGATGTAACCCAACCCCCCTTTGCCCAACGTTTGACCCTGGAAGGACAAGACGTCTCTCTCTAGGGCTTGACGTCATGATTTGGGGCTAGGATTTGTGATGGTGGTGATGACTCGATGGCGAATTGGAATGCCTTGATGCAGAGAAGACTCTAGCACATGAAGGGATGGCCTTTTGAGGCCCAACGACTTCCTCTCCAAGCTCAACGACTTGCCAAATGTGCCAAAACGTCACCCTAGAAGGGCATGACACCATCTTTTTAGGGTTTCTTTGTGTAAAAATTTAATTGAATTTGTAAAGGGGCAACACTGAGGGGGTCAGGCTCCTTATTTTGTGGTTTACCCTAATGTCATGTGGACAAATTAATTTTAGAGGTCTTGTATAAATAAGAGACCAAATCATTTCATTTTTTGATAACTCACTCTCTTTGTGCATTTGGACTATCTCTCTCTCTTGTGCAAATTTGTGGATTCTTACTTGTTTATTGTGGAGCTAAGTGGTGTGCACTTCTCTTGGAGGCTTATCTATTGCATGTGGATGAATTTTACTTGGTAAATGAGGTTTTTATCTTGCTATTTTGTGGAATTGGTAAGGAATTTTCTGCAATTGTTGGTAATTTCTTTTTGTTTCATATTGTTCTTGTCTAAAACCCTTTGGAGGAGTATAAGGGAATACACCCTCCACCAAGTTCATCTTGATTTGTTATTGGATAAGTCATTTTTCAAGGTTGCTAGGAGGAGTAAAAGGGCTTACACCCTCCTAGATTCACCTTGTTGGTTTTGCATGCTCTAGGGAGTAAAAGGGCTTACTCCCCTAGAGATATTGTGAATCCAACTCTTATATCCAAGACTCCATAACCCAATAGACTAGGCACTAATCTGATTTTGCATTGGAGAAATAAAATACTTGCATTGTTCTGCGTGATTTTTTGAGATATTTCAATTGTCTAAAGTGGAATCAATTTTACATGCTATTAGCTTGCTTGAGCCACTAGAGCGTTTAGCTTAGCCAAGAAATTATTGCTGCTGTTATAAATTTATGCTACAGCCATTAGGGCTGTAGCAAAACACATTCAAACTCTTTCTTTAACCTACTTTTCAACTATTGAAATTTGTTTGAAAGCTGCTATAATTAATCTACTTGTTATCGTGCATCTTTTGGGTGGTTTACTTGTTGATTTCTGTGGTTGGAATTTGCTTCTGTAGCAAATGTTTGCTACAGCCATAAGGTTGCCTTAATACATCTCTGAAAACACTATTTAGCATCCCTCTTTCACCATCAAAGCTTGTGTTTAAGTATTGGAAAATTACTTGCTTGTTTAGTGCTTCATTATCCAATAATTCTTTGATACTTTTGATGGTGATTTCTGCAGTAAATAGATTATTTCATTGCTGATATATACATTTGTTTACTGCTGCAATTTAGGACAGCAAGCTTCACTTGCTTGTCCCTTTGATTGTTAGGCTTGTATCTCGACATTTTGTTTTGTCTCGGGCAGGTACAACACTCTTTGGCAGGTACACTACACTTTGGCAACCTCCCTTCATCAAGACCATCTTCCAAGCTTCTCTCCATCTCCAAATCTGACCTATAGGGGGTTTCACCTACCATCTCTTCACTTTCCGTCTCAATCCCCCTAGGGTCACCAGGATTCTCCCCTTGTGGTGACTTATCATCACTAAAGTGAAGGGAGTATCTATTTAAGGTGACAGTGGGTAGCTACTCCCGTAGTTGTCACACTCTTGTGGTTTGGGTCAAGCTTCCCAACCTACAATATGTGCGATAACATTTTGGCGCAATTGTCGAGGAGGATTTTGAATCCTCTTTCATGCCCTAACGACACTTTGGCAAGCTTTGATCCCAAAGCCTTCACCCCTAGCTTGCCTAACAACTCCATTGAGGGAAGATAGCCTCTTCATTTTTTGATGAACACTAAGTTCATTTGGCGACTCCATTGAAGCAACACCCTAGATAATGGAACCATGGCATCACAAGATTTACCATGGACGTTCCATAAGGTATACCCTTCTATTGATGTTCAGAATATCCCTAGATATCCAAATTGTTGCCCTATGGAGTGGAGGGCAAGTTGACCCAAATTCAGTGGTGACCCAACTCTAGCAATCACCCATGTTGTGAATTATATGAGGTATGCTTCAAGTATAAATGTATTGCATGAAAATATACTAATGAAAATTTTAGTATCCTCCCTGGAATCAAGTCAAAGGAAGTGGCTTGCACACTCGTTTGATCCAAAAAGTATCTGGTCTTCTACAAAACTTGTCGAAAAATTTCTCAGGCATTGTGGGCTAGCTACTCAAAATTTGCAAGATACTTTCCAAAAGCTCAAAGATGCTCTTTACAGAGAAGGTTTTCCAGTGGATAATGAGACAACAGTTGAAGAAACTAAGAAGGAATGTCATCCACCCCTTGCAAAAGAAGCGCTTAAAGAACAGATCCATGTAGAAAGTTGCCAAGAAGATCTCAATGATGAAGACCCAGATGAGACATCTGATGAAGGAGAAGTTGTCCGCCTTACCTTCCTCCTGCACATGAAGATGAAGAAATAATTAGCCTTAATGATACAGATGATTTTGTGGAGGACCTCTCTCATGTGGTCGATCAACATATTGATGATTTCATACATGTTGGGAGACGTAGATGGGATGTGGGCCGTTTTATTTTTGATAGAGATCCCATTTATGACATTGAAGATGGCTCTCAAGCAAAAGGGGTTGAACTGTCATCTTCATAGAACTGGTCTTTGTGCAAATATGATTCAGATTCTTGGCAGCCCAATGATGATATGGTCACAGACTTATTCCATCTATTTGAGAATGACTTGTCGCAATATACTCATGATGACTCTGAGCCATCCCTTGAAAGTTGTGATGAATATCATTTTGGTGATTTGAATTTGTTCTATGAAGATTTCCAACCACCATCGTGCTCATATTTTGATGGACACCAGGGCGTGGCCATCCCAAAGCAGTTTGGGGCTTACGCTACCAAGTATTGTCATCTTGGGATTTTTGGCAGGGATTTGCAGATAAAGAAGCAACGTATTCTAAGTGCAGGAAAAGAGTTTTTCTCTAGACCCAAGGTCGTCCCTTACCTCATTTCCTCTCCTCTGGGAAATCATCAGGTTTTCTTGGGATCTCTTATCTCCTCTCAGCATTTAGGGAGCAATGATATTTTAAGTGAAGATGAAGACGAGTCGTTGTCTATACATGGTATCCCTCTTCAAAGATGGATTGATCCGGCTTGTGGCTATTCTTTTAGGTAGGATTTTCGCGATGATCAGGCTTGTCGTTTCTCTTTCCAAGGGGATTTCCTCCCTCCCGCCCATCACCATGAGTTTCGTTTCATGATTGATTATATGTCTATTTATGCTCATGATTATTATGTGCTTGATTTATCTTTGTTGTATTACGTAATTAAGCACAGGGGGAGATAACTTGATGAGATGATCAGTTGGTTGCACTGGTTCTACGATTTCACCTGACACCCACAACATTTGATCACCATGGGCCTCAGGCCCTAGGTAAGTAGGTAGGTCATCTTGCTTTCTTGCATTTGTATCTTGATTGCTCATGATAGTTTAGTTGCATTTCATTTCTGATTTTCATTTTGCTCTACTTGCATTATTTGATTTACATCTTTTGCTTTCATCATATTACATAAAAAAAAAAGGAGCAAATATTATTTTCTAAATTAGTTGTCAATTTTGAAATTTTGGAATTTTATTATATGAGCAAAGGGTGAGTGAGCCACCCTAGATTTTACAGTTTGTTGTTTCAATGTAGGCATAGATCTAACCAGGGGATGTTGAGGTTTTCATGCACTCTGCGGAGAGTACATGTCCCCAACTAGGAGCCATATGTTATCCCTCATTTCTAGGGATAACTAAGGAGATAATATCTCAAGGCCCTCAGGTTGCAGACATGGAGTGTCAAGGGATAAATCGACTCGTGATGTCCACTTACACAGATGGAGACCCACTTCACCACCACAATTCTCTAATTCATCATGATAGCATTCACCACATCACCCTGTTTCCGGAAGATAATGGGTCTTGCTCCATGAGGTACAAGTCAAGTATTGTGGTAAGTGTCACTTTAATACTTAAGTCATTGTACCTTTTTAATCTCTCATTCTTGGCAGCAAATTCTAGCAACACTTGTGATACTATCAAGTTCGAGTCCCCTATAACTCTTACGTGTGTAACACCCTTGTCGATTGCCAAGTTGAGACCTAGGATCAAAGCTTCGTATTCGGCAATGTTGTTTGTACAATGATATTCAAGTCTATAGGAATAGTAGGTCTCCTTGGATGGGGTTGTCAAGAGTCAAGACAATACCTACCCCTGAGCCAGAACTCGAATGAGCTCCATCAAATTCTAAAGTCCACATTCTTTCAGGTGTCCTCGTAGGTTTATCTTCTGAACTTGCCCCTTGGATGAACCAATTTTCAATCCCATTGTTAACACAAAGGAGTTGATCATCAGGTTCATCAGGGGTCTCAATAAGGCATCCTGTGATGGGTTCTTTGTGAAGGGTAAAGAATCCTCCTTCACGATGAGGTATGATAACTTCGGACCCTTGGTTTTGGAAACTTCCGGTCAAGTTTTCTATAAGGTCCTTACGGAGTATGATCCCCCAATTGCTTAGAGCATCTATTACTAAAAGTAAAAGGAACATCAGGGCAAGCATGGAAAGCAACACTCAGGTCCTTAATAATGCCTCGTGTAAAGCATCCTTGGGTGTTTGGTTGTGATATGCTTAGACCTAGTTGGTGCATGACCCTTTCGGTTATAATATTACTAGGAGTATCCGATTCAAACACACAATTATGGAGGAGGGAATCGTTGACTTGGAGGGTAACATAAAAAGGCGCAGGTTCCCCATATTTCGTTCCCATGCTCCCTACTTGGTAGACAAAAGGGGATTCTTCTTCAAAATTGCCATCCTCGTAAATTTGTGGCAGGGAATATCCAACTTCCTCAACCTCGAGGTTTCCAAATACGTCTTGAGTGGGTTCTACATCCTCGGGAGGTTCATTTTGTTGAGAAAATAAGGCAACATATTTCATGTTTGAGAAACCTATGCTCCATTTTCTAGGGTAAGCATTATGTTCTACCTCGAGGATCTCTGGGAGGTCATGCTTCGATTCTATCATGTCATTATCGTTCAAGAGTTTAATCCGGTGGATGGAATTGTTGGACCTAAGGTTTGCTTCAATCTACCAGGCAGCCTCTTATGCTTCCTCCAGGCTTGCAGGTAATCGATCCTTGAGGGTAAACTACAAAGTTCCTTCTAAGGAATTCAGGTAATGTCGGAGAATAGCGCTTTTTGGGTGAAAGTTGGGTTAAAGTTTGCTAACGAGGATATTGAACCTATCATTGAAATACCTAATGTTTTCATTGGTTCCTTTGCAAACTTCATGGTATTGAGAATAAAAGGAAGCCAGACTTTCCTTTTTACACCATCTATTCTTGAAAGCTCGTTCTAAATCTTCAAGAATTTTGATGCTCCCATTAGGGAGGCCATTAATCTAGACCCTGGCACTCCTAGTGAGTGAGCTTGCAAAGAGCCTCATGAAAGTGTCAGGGTGTTCTTCTCCTAATTGGTGGAACTCATATCCCTCATAAAACTTGGTCCAATGTGAGTCGCCATAAGACCCTACTCCCGAGAATCTAGGTATCCAGGAATCAACCTTTTTGGGGAGATCATGTAATCCTCCTTGGGTGTTAGCTAAGTCCAAAGGGAAAAAAAGTTCTTTGTGAGACCATTTAGGAGGGTTCACAGGGGCAATAGGAACCATAGGAGCAGAAAACGTGTACTGACATCCACTACGGGTCGTCATTTGTGAAGTCGCCAAATAGTTTACTTGAAACTATCAAAAGGATGAAGGGATCACCCTCAGTGGAGTCGCCAGGTAAGCCTTGAAAAATAAAGGCTTTTGAGGAAAGGTTTACCGAAAAGTGTCATCTTTGAGGAGAATTGACTCGGTGTTCCCCGACAACGATGCCAAAATGTTATCGCGCAATTTGTACTTGTCCCGGAGGGAAAGGCTAAGGGAAGGAAAATTGGCGTAAAAAGAGGTTATCCTAGCACTGTCACCTTAATAAGATACCTCTTTCTATTTAGGGTTGATAGCCCAAGGGAGACGTCCCCGGTGACCTGAGGGTTTGAGAAGGCAAAGGTTAAAATGTCAATAAAAGGTATCCCCTCTCACAAGTGACACTGATCAGAAAATCCCAAAGTTTTTAATCAATGAAGCAATGATGTGTTTAGATGTACCTTCCCAGAACAAAGCAACAAGAAAACAATATCTTTTGCAAGTACAATTCAATGTTAGTGCTTCATAAAAAACTTGGACTTGTCAATTAAAGCAATAAGTTGATGCAAGATGAAGCAAACAGAATTTTATAACAGCAATGTATACAAGATAATAGCTTCACAATAAATGCCTTCACAATGACCAAAAATGATAACTCAATAATAGCAATGTACTAGCAGTTGTCAGAAGCTAATTAGGCAGTGTAAAAATCAACTTTTGCGATTACTTTTAAGTGTTTTTACTACTGTAATAAATGGTTGTAGCTTACTTTTGTAACAGCAGCAAGAATGTTAGTGAATTAGTCTAATCTAGGGTTAGGATAGGTTAGTAGGTTGCTTGAGGTAAAAGATTTAAGGGTTGGTTTCATCAATCTATCAAATTCAAGGTCTAAATCAATGCCTTTTAGGGCTAATGGAGTCACTTTGCAACAGCAAACTTGAAGGAAACAAATGATAATGTAAGAGCTAAGGACAAAGAAGGATGATGATTGAGGTGTTGGTAACCCAAGGCCTCAATCAACAAGCCTTAGAAGGAAAACGGCTACTAGGGAGTAGGTAACCCTAGGCCCTAGCAGTTTTCCTTCTTCTTTAGCTCAAGCTTGAAACAATTAATGGCTTGATGAAGCAAATGATACTAGAGTGTTGCAATGGCAGGGCTCTTAGTACAATGCTTCAAAGGTAGGGTTTCTAGCACAATCTAGTAGGTGAAAAATTGTTAAGACAAGGACAATAACATGTGCTTGTTCTCCTAGGGTTTTAAACTTGCAATTTCATAATCTTGGAATAAATGCAAAGTAAATGTACCATAACCATTCAAAGCAAAGAAGGATTGCAGAAATTCACTTACATCCACCAAGAATAATCTAGAAATAAGCCTAGTTGAAGATTTTCCACCAAGAAAAATGCCAAGAAACACCAAATTTAGCCTCCTCCAAAAAGTGCACCTAAAATTTCATCCAATAACCCTTAAGTAGGGCGCAAATTTCAGACCTCATTTGTGTGAGTGAAAGATGATGAAAAACTACAAGGGTAAAAACCCTTATTTAAATTTTATACAGTTATAGTGACCTTTAATTACAAAATTAAGTCAAAAAGGCCGACATGGCCAGTTTACATGTAATATCCAGTTTTTTACATAAAATTGACAAATTAAACCCTAAATCAAGCAAGAGAGGTGACGTCATGCCCTTCTAGGGTGACGGTGGGCCTCCTAGGTGAAAAATTGGCCTCCAGGAGCAAAACGTTAGGCCTCCCAAGGCCTCTGGATCAAGCCACACGTTCCACTTGCCACACAACCGCCCCCATCGTGTCCATCTAACGTTGGGTGCCGTCAAGGGTCAAAGAGGTGACGTCATGGGCCTTCCAAGGCCAACATCATAGTGGAAGGGCAAGACCCCCCTGGGTCCAAGCCTGCCAGGTTGTCTCTGGTGGAACGTCCTCCTCTCTCTCCGGTGCAAGCCTCTGGTATGTGTCTGCCCCTGGCTGAGGTCTCAGCATCCATCTGGTGGGCTTTTAGCCCTATGGAGGTCCGAACTAATCATCTCCCCATGGTACCTGTCCATCGGGCATGGTCCTGCTGCATCAACAAGTACGCCCTCCATGGGCTCATAAGTCACAGGGATCATAGCAATGTCAATCACATCCAATAATCAAGTTATCTAAACATGTGCATAAAACTCCCCTTTCCCAGACAAGTGCTCAAAGGCGTTATGTTATTCTACAAGCCAGGTTTGGAGAGGGTTTTAGGAGGTCCTATTGGGCTAATTCTCATTGGATGTGGGATGTTTCCAGGTGAAGACCAATCCAGGTCATGTAAGTGGATGAGGTGGTATGGGGATGTTTGAGCAATAGGTGCAGTGATGACAAGGAAATGTATGGCTTACCTATGGGTGCCTTTGAAGAGGGTGAGTTGCACCTTGTCATGGATGCAAATGTTTCCAAGCCCATTCAATGCCTTTTACCTTTTTATCTTATTGTTTTTTTCTTTCAAGATAATAGCTAGGGAACACTGCCCTGGCGTGGTGACCAGTGGTGACAGTGTTACCCACAAGCATTTCACGAAGATGAGAAGGTTGGCTCGTGATGAGACCCCCTTTCTCTTGGCTATGCCACCAAGAGCCACTACCCTGGCATGGTGACCAGCTGAATGGTAGTGTCATACCGCTATATGCCCATGGACCTAATAGGTTGGCTCGTGATGAGACCCCCTATCCTCCAACTAGGTCTTGATTTTATTATTTTATGGGTCCCTCCATTTCTTGCTAAGAAGCATTTTAATGCTTTCTCGGGGATCCCTGGGCGAAGCATCTGAAGGTTTTATTCTTTTGGATTTTATCTTTTTCCAACTACTTTTACCCTCTGGGCCTTTAGCCCCTTCTTCCCACAAGGCAAGGTACAATCCTTTGTTAGCTTGGCAAACCCAATGCCCGAACCAATGCAGGGGGTTGATGAGAGGGAAAATGATGAAAAGTGATGAGTATGGTGGGAACGGACAATGACCTTTCATGAACCCACCTAGTGGCAACTCAAATCCTAAGGGAACCAACTTGCTAGGGCATCCTGTCATCCCCCCTAGGTATGGACAAGTGGAAAGGCATAAAGTCCAAGCACACGTCATGAAGCAAAAAGAATTAAATGCACATATTCAAATGTTTTGAGAATCAGAGTGACACATACCATGATACCCGGACTCATTACCTCGTGGAGCAAGACCCATTGTTGCTGAAGGACCATGGCCAATGGGATGGATGTTGTTGCTGCTGACAGGATGGAGGCGTTGAAGAAGAAAGATGGGCCCTCCAGGGCCAGGCTCAAGTCAATATGGCTCTTGGTACTCCATGTCTAGGACCTATGGGCCTTGAGACATAATCTCCTTAGTTATCCCTAGGCTAGGGGATAATAGGCTCAAGGCTCATTCATAATTGACTTTTCCTAGTTTCCATTGAAGCAACTGCACTTAATAGTGGAACATGTGGCTTTTTAAGCAAATAGCATTGAACAAAGTTTAAAAAATTGTGTTGTCCATAGAATTGTGGTCCAGTGGTGAAGATGGTGGCATGTCAGGCCACCCACCAAGGTTCAATTCCCTCGAGACATGAATGCTTGGTTGGGACCAAGTGCACGTCCTGGGTGGCTTTGACAGAACGGTACCCCCAATCGTAGCAGTTTAGCTGAACAGAAGTGTTTGCCCCTCAAGAACCATTTTGCCTGTACAAGCAAGCTGCTTATGGTGCCCAACCCTTTTGGGCCAGTTGTAATGCTTACGTTGAGTTTGAAAGCAGCACTTTCAAAAAAAAGTGTTAGAAGCCCACAATAACATAAAGCCCCTATCTTTTCATACTTTCAATGATCTTGTGCATGTGCATTTCTGTCAAAGATGCAAGCTCAGGTTCCATGGAGGTTCATCATTTCTGTGGACTGAAATTTGAATCATATCATACAATGAAGAAGACTGTTTATAGAAGGTTTAGCAAAATGCCTCAATTCGACCATAAAAGAGTAATGACAACAAATATCATTCCAGAACTGTCCCAAATGTCTATCACCATCAAAGACCACCTAAGTTTGTTTTACTCGAGCAATGGCTCAATACCTGAACTTGCTGCACAACTTCATGTTCATCAGAATCTCCAAGAATCTGAATGTAATGAGTCTTCAAAATATTAGAAAAATCTGCATTGAGAACATAATTTTAGCAACAGTTATATGCAGACCAAACATGCTCAAGCATCACAGAATTAAACATGACAATGACCAAAAAGATGAGCACTTCTAACTTCTAAGTACTTACACAGGTGGTATTCTCCAAACCGTGGATTACTTAAATGCCGTTTTAGGTGTTGAATGTTCTCTGCTGTAGGGCGCAGAAAGCAAACTGCTTTTAGGTGTGTCATTATTTCTTTTGAGACAGAGTCCACTGTTTCCACAAGAAATACTTCCTTTTGAAGTAATTCTGACTGGGAGAAAACCACACTTACAATGCTGACCTGCAACAGATAAAGATCTCATTGTATCCTTATAAAAAACAATATGCAGAGTTCAATGTATAAGGAAAATAGTCAACCAAGCAACCATTCATAATGCAATCCAATAATAAGAAATCAACTCTGCATGTCAAATCCCCAACACCATTTTAACAAAAATCAAGAAGCTGCATGCTCATCGGAGGACTAACAGGCACTGCTTGTCATTGTTGCAAATTTACCAAGTAAAGATAATTCACTTCAAGGAAAATATGCAAACTATATTTCCCACAAATCTGCTGAATCACTATACCAAATATTTGTCCTAAGGAACTCAAAGCTGCATTCAACTTCATCTAATATGCATAGAGATCAAATTTGTGTTTTACAATCATAATGGTAATAAAGAGAACAAAATGATGTGAAGTTAATTTATGATGTAATAAGATAAGAGTTATGACCATTAGATACTTTATAATAGTGATGACTCATAACTTTGTATTATGACATGACTTCAGAAATTTGAGTTAGGAGTGCTTTATAAAGTTACTTCATGATGTAATAAAGTCATGATGCTCTTGTTAAATTTGGCAGCATCGACAGTCATTCTCCTATGAGAGGCCATATGGGCCACCCTGAGGCTAGCCA
>JZKD02S1676353.1:139641-156415 GCA_000966675.3 Picea glauca | reverse complement strand
AAACGACGTTTTTTGGGGTTATAGTGTCTAGAACTTGCACCCACCCCTTTGATGGTGCTCTACACTCTAAGACCTTTCGAACGGTGCAAATCGTGCATCAATCGGAGTTCGTATGCAAAAGTTATGCCTCCTGCAAGTTGACCTATCATGTTGACCACCTTGGTACGAGAGGATGCCACGTCATCCCCCATTACTCAAGCATATGGGGCTAGCCACGTGAGGAATTTCAAGAACATTCTAAAAGGTTCAAAACCCTACCACAATTGAGGGTTGAAGAAGTCAAAAACCTAACCCTAGATGGTTATCAGGCTATGTTAAATATCAAGCCACTAGAAGGAGAAGGGCTTCCGTTCCATACTATTGTACTTTGTTCCATGGTTGAGCAGAGCAACTAGGAGTGAGAAATTAGAGAGCATAACAAAGGGGGTTAATGTTTTGTAGCAGCTTTACAGGCCACAGGTCTCAAGTAACTCCATAGAGAGTGCCTTATCCTTTGTACTTGCATTATTTCCATACCAGAGAAAAGAGAGCAAAGCAGCCTCACCTTCTAGCTAGGTTTTCTCCCATAAGGGTTTCCTACTGCAAATTTTTGTATCATTTTGTGGATGGTGTGTGATTGTATTTTACTGTTCTCTATTTTCCGCATTTGATCTATTTCATGCATAAGCAGAAAATCAACAACTAAATATTATGGAAATCTGAAGGAATTCAACCTTCATCAGTAGATTTTGGTTTTATTTATCAGATCTGTTGGGACGAACTGTTCCAGTGGAATATCCACGACAGTTTACAGATCACACCCCTCCATATTTTGGACCTCTTCTGCTGCACATTGCATAGACTTAATGCTTGAGGACATTGGTAAAATTGCTTGGATACGAGAGGTTGTGGATAAGGAAAAAGCCATCACCAAATACATTTACAATCACACAAATGTCCTCAACACCATGAGAATATACACTAAAGGCAATGAACCTGTTCGTCCTACAATGACCATATTTGAAACAAATTTCATCTCCTTGCAATCCGTGGTTGACCAATAAGTAAATCTCAAGAGGATGTTTTTGGGACCTGCGTGGATGGCATCTAAACATGGCAAAACCCTCTAAGGCATTGAAATTATTGCTCTTGTCTTTAATAATGGTTTCTGGAAAGATATCAAAGAGATTATTGCTATGACAGAGTGACTTGTTAGAGTGCTCAGGGACTTAAACTTTTTCAATTTTCAACTTCAAAATCAAACTTCATTTAGCTTCAAATTTCATTTATATCAAAATCTGAAAGTTTGACAATTGAGTTTGATCTTTCAGGATGGTTGATGGTGACAAACCCGCTATGGGTTACATTTATGAGGCAATGTGTCTCACCAAAAAGGCCATGAAAAGAAGATATAAGGATGAGGAGGCCAAGTATATGCCTCTCTGGAATATTACTAATGTGCGTCGGACAGGCAGTTGCATTCCCCCTTACATACTACTGGGTACTTTTTTAACCCAGCATATTTTTATGATAAGACCGGATTTAATGAGGATGGGGAGGTTGATAGAGGGCTTATGACATTCATTCAAAAGTGCCTCCCTGATCAAGAAACCAAAAGCCGCATCATTGCCAAACTACAGGATTATAGGGTGCCCGCAAAATCATTTGCCTATACTAGTGCTATACACGAAAGGACTAAAACGTTGTCAAGTACCTTTGAAGGCTTGATCAATTCATTAACTTTTTTTTATGTTGTTTGTTTTATTAAATTTTATTATCTTTTTATCATCTTCGATCTTGACTCTTGAACCCTTGCCACTTGCTAGGTCTTTAGTGGCTAAACTTTGTCAATGATACGCCAGATCTTCAAATATTTGCCATTCGAATCTTAAATCAGACCTACAGTGCTTCAGGTTGTTGGTGCACATCCTGAGCAATCCTGGTAGAATAGATACCCCTCGAGCCTGGCAATTAAACCAAAGGAAGTTTGTTCTTTGCAGTGCAGCCCCTTGGGGTATGTTTCTTGGAACACTTTAAAAAAAAAGGGAAGCCATAGGAAATTCAAACTATAAAACCCGTATTTAGATTAAATCAAAAGAGGGTTGCAACAAAAAGTAGTAGATCCTGAATTCTAATGCTGCTTGGCATTTAGAATTGAAATCTTTTTTCATATTTGGAAGTGCCATTGTTTTACAATAAAGACGTTGGATTTGACTTCACATGGGCTAACAAGTTGGAAGTGGTATGTATTCTGCCTTTGCAGATTCCAGACCAAGTGGACAAGATATCAATGCATCTTTATCATCTACGCCAATTATTAAAGTTTTTGTGTGGCACTTCAACTACCATAAGCCGGGTCCTACCAGACACTTCCACAGCCAGAACTCTGGCTACATTCCATCAATCCAGGTAAGACTCTAACCAGCACCATAGACACCAAGCAGGTAAAGCTATGAGAAGGACGGAGAAAGGAAAGTATTATTGTGCGGCAAAATCCCATCATAGGGAGATGCCAGTATAGTAAGCTAGCTTCTAATTATGGACATTACATGAATAACAGCCAAAAGCCAGAGAGGGCCCACGAGGCATGACACCAAAACCACTGGGAATGTTAGAACTAGACTCCGGAGTGAGGGAGGATGCTGTCGCATCAAACCAAGGACTTGCACCCCAAAACCACCAGGTAACTGCAACAAAGAGGGTCAAATGGCCACCATGACAAACTCCATGCCTATGGTTGTTGATGAGGTCACCTGCATTACCCTAGCAGTCTCGGAAAGGGGCTAGCCACAAGAAAATGCTAATAATGAATAGATGGGATACCACATTTCCTTGGAGCCGCCCAATGAGTTGGGATGGCCCTCTAAATCCAATGATGATAAGCCGCCTCGTTCTTCCGGTATCCTGGCTCCTGGCAAATGAAACTTTCATTGTTCTCTTGTTGATGAACTCCAGCTTTGGTTCGTCCTTTGGAGCTTTTACTTTTTAGACTCTATGGTATTTAAGGATTGTACTGGTTCAGTGGCCACTGGCCTATGATACCTGATTCAATATTTCTAGCGGAAGTATACTTAGTGGAGTATAATAATTTACCCCTAATTTTGAATTTGTTATGGTCTGCTTGCCCCCCCAGTTTTTGCAATATCCTCTGTATTTTTCTGTGTATTTAACAGAATTCAAGAAGCATAATTCAAAAAAAAAAAAATCAGAGCATGTGAGGGCAGGAATCACCAAACGAGTTGAAGAGGTCAATTGCCATGGATTCATCACACAATTTAGCATTCAGCACCAAATGAAAACTGCATCTGAATTTTCCATTTTAATGAACGGTTTTTCATCATTTGAACAAAAATGAAGAATAAAAAGACGAAGGACTCCACCTTGGATTGAGGGCCTCGATGGCAGAAGGAAACAATCAGATCCTTCAGTGGCAGAAGGAAATTGGTATTAATTTAGCATTACAGCAAATGGGCACTGGTTCTAAGAAGCAAACATACCGTATTTGTGTCCAGAATGAGGACTTTCATGCCTGAAATGTCGCGAAGCATTCTGTTGACATAATCCCTCACAGCAGTCACGACCACCATCTTTTCTCCGCATCAGAGGATCAAATTCTTCGAACTGTTTATCAATGGAGATCCAATTCTACTTCTGATCCAGGGTGCCCAGATCTTTGTTTCAAATAAACTGTATAGGCTTCGGGTTGTTGAATGGGAAACTAAGGACGAGATCCTATCAGGGGCTTGAGTGGACGACACGGGGGCTTAATCTCGCTTGTGTGGGAATAGCTTGGAGTCTTCCATGTGACTGTCGAGTAGCCATTTCAAAGGCAGCCAGCGGGCGTTCGGGGTTTGGTGCTGAACAAGGTGATATGTGACGGCATCATCAAAGCCTGTATGAATAGTCAATACCATAGGGTAACGGGCACTCAAACCGCCATACTCAATTTGGGCAGTCAGGACGCAGTTTCAAAGCGTATCCTATCCGTCGTTCAAATACAAAATGGAACTTCGCTTATATCTGCATTGCAAGTCCAATGGTTATGATCTTGTGGAAAAAGTCCAATGGTTATGTTTCAATTCTCTCGGCGATGTTGTGATGTTACATCTCAATATACACGGAAAAGGATTGAGGTTCTAACTAGCCATTGTAATTGAGAGCATGGTAGGAATTTCAAAATGAAATTAAATTTGATGGTGGGTTTGACAATTTAGTTATAATTTGATGGTGGGTCAAAGTTTGAAAGAAGAATGTTGATGATTCTTATCTAAAAAATTTAACTGTATTGGATGGACAAATTGTCTAAAGTAGGCTAGGAATTTCAAAATGAAATTACCCGTTAAATTTAACGATGGGTTTGACAACTTAATTACTCATTTTCACACTTTGAAGGAAGAATTTTGACAGTTATCTAAAAAAATTCATTGCATTTGATAGGAAAGTCACCCCATGACAAGGAATTTGGTCGCATAGGGAATTTGCCCGTCAAACTACTTGAAAGTGAAAGTGTAAAAAGTATGCATAATAAAGAGAAGATGTTTTTTTAAGAGAGTGGAATACTCTAAAATGGGAAGTTCAAAGCTTATGATTCTTTGGGATTTTTTTAAGGTAATGTGCAATTTATTCTTTTTACTAAGCTTTTGTAAAATAAAAACATTTTAGGACTAGCAAAGCCAAAAAAAATAGGGGAAATGGTAGAGATAATAAATCAAGCTTTATCTATATATATTACATAATGGTCATGAGATAATGTCAAAGAAAAGCCATTTAATTTGTCCCTCCTATGATATGTA
Organism: Picea glauca; assembly: GCA_000966675.3. Classification (NCBI taxonomy): domain Eukaryota; kingdom Viridiplantae; phylum Streptophyta; class Pinopsida; order Pinales; family Pinaceae; genus Picea; species Picea glauca. Next base: position 151,643 of record JZKD02S1676353.1, on the reverse strand, counting down.
GGGGCATCCATGGATAAAACTTAGCTGAAAGAAGGAAAGGAAGAGATATAGTCAATCAATCATACCACTATGATATGTATGAATGAAAGACCATTATTTGCCTCCATTATTAATCGATATATAACACCAAATTTGCATCCAGTATTAATAGACATGCAATGACAAATTTTAAAGGGTATTTGGTCAAGTTGGCATAAGAATATTAATTGGTGAAGTTGATCTCACTAGGAAATTAAACTAATTTTAAAATGAATTAAGTAATCATAATAAAATTATGAATTGCTTGAGCCAAACTCACTGGAAAATGAATTAATGAATTAAAAAAATTGTAATTTGCTAAAGTTATAATCACTAAAAAATGAATTAATTAATCATAAAGTCAATTACCCCCAACCTAGGGGTAACATCGAGGAGATTATGTCTCGAGGCCATGGAGTGTCAAGAGCCAGATGGATAGAGCATAGCCATGGAGGGGCCCTTCTTTTCATTAATGCATCCTACACATCGCCAGTAGCAACATCCACCACACCGGCCTGGTTTCTAAAAGGCAGTGGGTCTTGCTCCATGAGGTAATGAGTCTGGGTATCATGGTATGTATCACTCTGATATTTAAAGCATTTGAACATGTTGCAAAGGATCTTTCTTTATTTCAGAACATTTGCTTGGAATTTATGTTATTTTCCTTATTTAAACCTGAGAGGGGTGTCATTGTGTCCTGGTAAGTTGGTTGCCCTCCAGAATAGGTTGCTATTGGGTGGTTACTTGAAAAGGCATCGTTCGCTCCCTACCATACTTGTCACTTTCCATACCTTTTTCCCCTCCGTCTCCCCAGCCTTTTGGGATCTTTGGGTGTATTGACCCAAGAAGGGATTGTACCTTACCTCGTGGGAAGAAGGGGCTGACGGCCCAAAGGGTAAAAGTAGCTGGCAAGAGATAAAAGCCAACCATTAAACCTTTGAGATGCTTCACACAGGGATCCCCGAGAAAGTAATGAAATGCTTCTCTGTAAGAATAGGGGACCCACAAAATGAATGATAATGAATACTCAAGGTGTTAGTTGGGGACAGGAGGTCTCATCACGAGCCAGCCTGTTGTGATCATAAGTATTTAGCGATATGACATTACCATCATCTGGTCACCAAGCCAGGGTAGTGGCTCTCAGTTACATGACTGAGGGAAAGGGGGTCTCATCACGAGCCAACCTTCCCATTTCCGTGAGGTATTTGTGAATGACACTAGCAAATCTAGACACCAAGCCAGGACAATGGCCTTCAACTAATTCCTTGAAACATGAAATAAACGTGAAAGAAAAAGCTAAGAAGAAGAATGGCAAACAAATGGGCTTGGAAAAAATTGCATTGAGGACAAGGTGTAACTCACCCTCCACAAAGGCACCCATAGGTAAGATAATACAAACCCTTGTATGTCATGAACCCCATGCCCAAAAGTTTACCCCACACCATCTCACATACACACATGCCTAGGATAGGTTCCACCTAGGAAACACCCTAGACTTGGGATCATTAACCCAATAGGGCATTTTGAGACCCTTCCNAAGGATCTTTCTTTATTTCAGAACATTTGCTTGGAATTTATGTTATTTTCCTTATTTAAACCTGAGAGGGGTGTCATTGTGTCCTGGTAAGTTGGTTGCCCTCCAGAATAGGTTGCTATTGGGTGGTTACTTGAAAAGGCATCGTTCGCTCCCTACCATACTTGTCACTTTCCATACCTTTTTCCCCTCCGTCTCCCCAGCCTTTTGGGATCTTTGGGTGTATTGACCCAAGAAGGGATTGTACCTTACCTCGTGGGAAGAAGGGGCTGACGGCCCAAAGGGTAAAAGTAGCTGGCAAGAGATAAAAGCCAACCATTAAACCTTTGAGATGCTTCACACAGGGATCCCCGAGAAAGTAATGAAATGCTTCTCTGTAAGAATAGGGGACCCACAAAATGAATGATAATGAATACTCAAGGTGTTAGTTGGGGACAGGAGGTCTCATCACGAGCCAACCTATTGTGATCATAAGTATTTAGCGGTATGACATTACCATCATCTGGTCACCAAGCCAGGGTAGTGGCTCTCAGTTACATGACTGAGGGAAAGGGGGTCTCATCACAAGCCAACCTTCCCATTTCCGCGAGGTATTTGTGAATGACACTAACGTATCTAGACACCAAGCCAGGACAATGGCCTTCAACTAATTCCTTGAAACATGAAATAAACATGAAAGAAAAAGCTAAGAAGAAGAATGGAAAACAAATGGGCTTGGAAAAAATTGCATTGAGGACAAGATGTAACTCACCCTCCACAAAGGCACCCATAGGTAAGATAATACAAACCCTTGTATGTCATGAACCCCATGCCCAAAAGTTTACCCCACACCATCTCACATACGCACATGCCTAGGATAGGTTCCACCTGGGAAACACCCTAGATTTGGGATCATTAACCCAATAGGGCATTTTGAGACCCTTCCCAAACCTAAATTTGGCAAGTTGTATCAAGTCCTTAAGCATTTGTTTGGTTTGGGAGGGGGGGGGGTGTTGATGCACATGTTTGGGTGCTTTGATTATTAGATGTGATTTACTTGCTATGATACTTGTGACTCATGGAATCCTAGAGGGCATACTTGTTGTCTTTGCAGGACTTTGCCCGGTGGACAGGTATTCATGAGGAGATGATCAGTTCAGAGCTTCATGAGGGCTTGAAGCCCACAGATGGATGCAGAGACCCCATGCTTGGGGTAAGACAGTGATGACCAGCTTGCATGATGAAGGAAGAGGTCGTTGCCTTTGGAGGCACTTTGGCAGGCTTGTATGAAAGATTCCCAACTCCTCCCACATGGAAGTTAGTCCTTGGAGGCCTTAGACATTACCCTAGTAGCCCTAGACATCATCGAGTGATAGGGTTTGATATTTCAAGGACATTGATGAGGTTTTGGCACATGTGGGCATAACTTAGGGCCTTTGGAGGCCTAGCACTACATCTTTCATGCCCAACGCCCCACCTATGGGGCTCAACGTCACCCTAGAGGAGCATGACGTCATCCTTAGAAGGATTTTTAATGTAATTTTGTGTAAATTTATTTTTTGAAGTAAATGTTTAGGGTCGGCCGTGATTTTTTGACCTAAAGTAATTAAAGGTCAATTTTTTGTATAAATAAACAAAAAGTGACATTCATTTGGATCATAACTCATCACACACAAGTTGTGGACTAAAATTTTCGCCCTCTTTAAGGGCTATTGGTTGAAATAACTAGTGCGCATCTCTTGGGGAAGCTTTATGGTGATGTATATTGGCATTTTTCATGGTGGAATGGTCTTCAACTAGGGTTTGACTTGATTATTCTTGGTGAAGTAAGTAGAAAATATGCATTTTATTCATGTAATGAATGTTTGTGGTAAATTTTGCTTGTTTCATGTTAAAGATTATGAAATTGCTTGTTTAAACCCTAGGGGAGAAACATCAGTGCTTCTTTCTCCCTGTAACTTTTTCTACTAGCTTAAATTGTCAATTATACATTGTTGTAGAAGTGATTACTAAAGCCCTAAAGTGCTATCTCTCTAGTAACTTCACTCTAATTACTAAATATATTATAAAAGCCTAAGGAAGGAAGGTACGCTAGGCCCCAGAAGAGCCTACTCTCTAGCAAAACCCATTCTTAAGACTTAGATGCTTGAGGCCTTGAAGTGCCAACACCTCTTGCATCTACCTCTTTTCTTAGACAAGTATTATCATTGCTTTATTTCCCAAGTAATATTATTGTTGTCATTGACTCCATAAGCCCTAAAAAGGCACTAGTCTACTTGCTTGGTGAATGGTTAATCAAACAAACACTCAAACTTCAATCCCTCAAGATTTTACTAATAAATACTAACACTAACTTAGCATAAAACACTAACTTACTTGTTGTTGTTATAAACATTTGCTACAGCCTTCTAAAAGCATCAATTTTTCTGCATAATTCATTTTATTTGCTAGCTAATCACTTCAGAATTTGTTCATGACAAGTTGTTATCATTCTAAGTGACAAATGTTATATTTTCATTGTCTTTTAAATCATTTCTAAAGAGAATTTCTTACAATTGTTATACATTACTTATTGTTGTTGTAAACTTGTCCATTGCTGCAATTTTATATCAGTTGGCATATATTTCACTGGTTTATTGTCTTATTGAAGCATTAATATAATTTTTGTACTTGAAATTGCCATATATATGCTTGTTGTCTTGTTTTGGGAAGGTACACTTCATCTTCTACAATTGCTTCATCCCGTTGAGACATAAACTTTGTGATACCACTTAACTTGAGTGACCAATGAGAGGGGGGTAAATTATTTATTTACTTTAGTCCACCAACCCTTTAGGTCACTAGGGATGCCTCCCTTGAGGTAGTTTCTTTCCTAGTCCTAAACATAAAGGGGTTTCCTATTAAGGTGACAGTGATAGTTCACCCCCTTGTTATGCCAATATTGTCTCACTTTCCTTGGGCTTTGGGCAAGTACAGATTGCACGATAACAATCAAAATCACTTTAAATTGAAGTAATTACTCATCAAAAAGAATATAAATTGTTTGAGACAAAATTGTTCTCAAAATGTTATGTGTCTAGAGTAAATATCGTGTTTTTATTGTATTGATCTTGAAGCCATTTGTTTAGAGTTGTCCATGTAAGAAAAAGCACATCTCACAGAAAGAAAGAAGAAAACATGTTTGAGAACCTCTACAAGACCATAAATCAACCATAGCCCTCAAGCTAGATTGTGTTCACATGAATAACACATGAGATTCAATTACTTACATTGCCACAACTTTAATGATCAAAACAGGATTGCAAGCAGAACAATTGCTCCTAGTCTCCCCTTTGGAACTTGTCAACAAGCTCAACAAGCTCATCTTCATTATGGCCACTACAAATTTATGGAAGAAAATATCGTAATCAAGGGCAAAGTCCTTAACGATTTCTCTAGTGCGGGAGTCAGTGTAGAGATCTTGATTATAGGTGAAGAGGCCTTGATGGTTCATGAGGTCTATGTAATACTTATTTTCAAAGACATTAGAAATGTGGATGTTCAAGACGATGGCATTAGAGGAGGTGTTGGAAGGATATGTGGTGTAGAGGCGTTGGGTGAAGCTTTTGTTCAAAGTGTTGTCCGACATTGAGTATAGACAATTGGTGAAGGAGGTACAATGCATGATTCCTATAGTGAACCAAGATAGTTGTTATAGATACAAATGCCCCAAATCAAAGCCATGGTCATTGAATGGATCTGACCACCATGAGAAAATTAAAAGGCAACAGGAAAACATATGCTTTAGAGAGGGGAACACCTTATCGTGTAATAACTATTCTTATTAATTTTAGATTTGACAAGTGATCAATTGTACTATGTATTTGGTGGATTTGAATTTTGCTACATTATGTTGACAATTGGCAAAGAAACATAATTATTCGCTAGCAAAAAGGGCACAATTTCAAAATTAAACATGACTAGTAAAGCTAATACAATTTATGTGTCGCATACATTGGTCACATCATATATTAAACATAATACAATTTATGTGTTGCATACATTGGTCACATCATATATTAAACATAGATTGGTCACTTTTCCAACCAATGCCAAAGTATTCCAACTAAAGGCTTCCAAGTGAAGTCAAAACAAGGAAAAGGCGAGAAAAAAAAAAAGAAAAAAGTGAAGCTCTTCACATGCACATGCACTACAACATACATTGAATGTGATTGGAACTCGTCATATATGCATTCCTATGCCCACTACAACTAGTGCAACTTTGAGGTGTATTTGGCTCAATAAGAGTTTGGAATCTTAACATATCATATTTGGCTCAATAAGAGTCTGAAATCTTAAAATATCAACATAGGCTTAGTTTGAAATATTTGAATATTGTGGCAAGCTTGGTTTGAAATCTTTGAATATCATGGCAACCTTATCAAATTGTAGTCAAAGGTTTTTGTATTAAAAACACAACATGGGTTTGTTAAAGATGGTTCAAGATTAATTTTATATACACCATGGTAATACCAAAAGCACNGCAAGGGTTTGCTAAGGAAGTATAAGGGCATACACCCCTTAGCCTAAACCCTAGATAGGATACTTGCCTTGGGGAATAAGAGGATTTATACCCCCAAGGAGGTAGTACCTCTAGCTTTCTATCTTGTGACCCCATTAACCCATTAATCAAAGGCACTAGTCGTTGCATTGGAGAAACAAAATATTGCATTGATAAATGTGAAAAGTCAAGGTCTTGAAGTTCTCTCACTTGAATGTTATTCTTTGAGCCTCTCGCTATCTTGCCTCATTGAGGAGTCCCCTTTCTCTCATTAAAACTTGTTGATGTTACAAAACTAACCTACAACCATTAGGGTTGTAGAAAAGCTAACCTTCCAACCCTGTGAAACCTCTAAACTAACCTTAGGAATTAGCTATAACTTCTCCATAAAAAACTACTAACCCTAACACACTTTTTAGTCTAGTTAGGAGTAACTTTTGTCGGTTAACTTTGTTGATATTTAGCTTGTTTTATACAACCATTAAGGTTGTTATCCTTTGTTGCAAATTTGTTATTTTACAGCCACACTATCATGCTAAAGTAATAAGTTTTGTTGCTAAAGTGGTGTTGTTTCTTTGCTAGTTTATTCCTCATATTTATCTTGACTTTTGGCATCTTATCTAGCAGCCTCATTTAATAGTTTCTTGCTGATATATATTGTTGTAGAAATTTAAATTACAAAATCAACAAGTACCAAGTTTTGTCATACACTTAGCAACCTAGAGATAACTGTCTTAAATGAACTATGATATAACTTTGAAAATACCATAAGCATAAATACACATTGCTAAGCACTTTTGCAGTAGAATAAACACAATGAACAACAATCATTCAACCATGAAATACTCGGAAATATAGGCAATGCCAGGGAAAACCCCAATGTGGGGAAACCCAATGAGAGAGAGAGATTTATTTAGCTTCAGGAAAGTACATATCAACAACAACAATACAATTTCCAGCAAGAGAAGATTAACTTACAACACCCACAATCTGTCCCAAATTTCTGCCTTGGAAAACGTGCCCAAAAATTCCTTACTGTTGTATGGCCCTTCCCTCTAACAACACTTTGAAATATGTGCCAAACAACAGATATACGGCCTTGTTGTAGCAAGAAAAACCCAGAAAATGCCTTGAAAATCATGCCAAATAATGCCTTGATTTTTGTTCCATTTTTCCTGCTGTACGGATCCCTACAGTACGACCTCTCTAACAGCAATAAGTTTCAACACTGCCACATAGAAATATTCTCTTGGGATTTGTGCCCAATCTTTCTTGGGAAATGTGCCCTCCTTGTTTCCCTCACTTTCCTCTCTCAAGCTATCTCGGAAATCTCTCAAACTCCTTCTCACTGTGTCTTGCACACTACCTTAGGTATTCTCTTATAATTTGAAAGTGACCCTTCACCTTCTCCAACCCTAAATCTAATGGCCAAGATCTAATCTTGCCTTTACAAGATCAAGGGGCATGAGTCATTCCCTCCAAAATAAATCACTTTAAAATATTAAAGTACATTTTCACTTTATAACATAAGTGCACTTTATGAGATAAAATCACTTTAACATTAGAAGGTACACTTTATTAAAAAGTCACTTACATAAAAGAACCACTTTATCACAACTTTATAAAAACCCATTACAAAGTCAAGTGTCTAGTAGTGTAGGTACAAGGTTACTTTCACATACAAGACAAACATCTGGAGTACCTCCCGAGCTAAAAATCTAACACTCCCTCTTAGCGAGGGATGTACTCGTTGCCATCACCATCATCCCATCCCATCACACTGTTCTTAGTAGGAGCTCCCTCTGAACCTGGAGCCATCCTCAACACCTGCACAGAACTCGAACCAAAAGACATCCTCCTGACTATTATTCTGAACCCTTAGCTCCTAGGAGAATCCACTCCACCTTGAGCATCCCTTCAATCACACCAGCTAAGCCTCTTGTAGGTGCTCATAAGAGACTCCCTCTCTTCTCTCGGAATGCAAGACTGAATCCTTGGGCCCACCGCAGTCTCAGGACTCCTGCTCCTCATCCGACGTTGAATCATATCCTGAAGTTTTTTCTCGCAACATTTACAACATGTCCACCTGATCACCAATCAGTTGTGGTTCAACCGGGTCCGCTCCCTCACTGTAGATAAAAACATGTCCCCTCTTGAACAATGTACAATATGCAACATCCTCCAAGGTTGAGACTGAAAGCAAGTTAACCCTCAACCCTGGAACAAAGAGAACTCCATCAAGCTCCATGAATCCTCCATACTCGAGTCAGAATCTAACCCTTCCAACTCCACATATAGCTCATGCCATACCACCTTCACTGTCCACCAGTCGGTCAAGACCTGTCTCTGTGATAATAAGGAATGCTCGCTAGATTCCCGTCATGTGACAAGAGGCTCCACTGTCAACAATCCATCCGATATCACCCCCAAATCCTCCACTACCGACACTGGATACTAGAGTAACCAAAGAAAATTCCTTATCAAACTTGGTAAAAAATTCCTCCATGGTTGTTGTAGCATTTGTATCAGGCCCCTCATGTTCCTTCCTCTTCTTCTTCTTCTCAGGAGACTAAGAAGCAAGGTGCCCCAACTAGTTACAACAATAACATATGACTTTACTCAAGTCCCTCCCAAAATTTCCTTTCTTCTTTCCCTTTGCAGCAAGAGCAACATTCTCCTTAGCTCTGTCTTCCTTCTTACCACTGCTATGAGATCCCATCCAGATCTCCTTCCGAGTGAAGTCATCCCACAACCTGCTCCAATTTGGAAAATTTTCTCGACCCACCACACACTTCACAAAGACATCCCATTCCTTTGTGAAGCCTTTCAACGCTATCCTCCCCAACTCGGCTTCTGAGATGATCTCTCCCATTGCAGCTAACTCGTCCTTAACTTGGGCTAGTTGGGTAAGATAGGATGCAACATCCTCACCCTTATCCATTTTCGAGTCATGCAACTTATCTTTCAAGGCCATCTTCTGATTGACATTCTTAGCCTCAAATAAATTCTTCAAAGCTTCCTGCATCTCATAAGTTGTCTTCTTCTCAGATAGATGTGGAATGAGTGGGTCCTTTACACCATCTAGAATGATCCTCTAAGCTTTGGCCTCCTTTACTTCATGCAAATGCAAAGCAACAAGATCTGTTGTGGGAGCCACAACAACAGAATTGATATAGTTCCAAATCTTGTTCTCCTTAAGAACAACTGACATCCGGACCTTCCACTGCAAATAGTTGGAAATGCCATCCAACCAATCCTCAAATCTAATGCATGTAGCTATATTCCCTGTCACTATTCAAAGGAAAACAAACAACATATTTCCCCCTTCAAACCTTGCCCAAAAATATCACTGCTCACAGTAACTCAGAGCCCAAGCTTTGATACCATGTAGAAATTTAAATGACAAAATCAACAAGTACTAAGTTCTGTCATACACTTAGCAACCTAGAGATAACTGTCTTAAATGAACTCTGATATAACTCAGAAAATACATAAGCAGAAATACACATTGATAAGCACTTTTGCAACGGAATAAACACAATGAACAACAATCATTCAACCATGAAATACTCAGAAATTTAGGCAATGCCAGGGAAAACCCCAATGCGGGGAAACCCAATGAGAGAGAGAGAGAGTTTTATTTAGATTTAGGAAAGTACATATCGATAGCAACAATACAATTTCCAATAAGAGAAGATTAATTTACAACACCCACAATTTGTCTGAAATTTCTACCTTGGAAAGTGTGCCCAAAAATTTCGTACTATTGTACGGCCCTGTCCTCTAACATCACTTTGAAATCTATTCCAAACAACAATTGTGCGATCTGATCTGTACGACCTTGCTATTGCAAGAAAAACCCAAAAACTGCCTTGAAAATCGTGCCAAATAGTGCCTCGATTTTCATGCCCTTTTTTCCTACTATACAGAATGTATGGTTCCATACAGTAAGACCTCTCTAACAACAATAAGTTTCAACACTCTCACACATAAATATTCTCTTGGGATTTGTGCCCAATCTTTCATGGGAAATGCACCCTCCTTGTTGCCCTCACTTTCCTCTCTCAAGCATTTTCAGAAATCTCTCAAACTCCTTCTCATTGTGTCTTGCACACTAGCCTAGGTATTCTCTTATAATATGAAAGTGACCCTTCACCTTCTCCAACCCTAAATCTAATGGTCAAGATCTAATCTTGCCATTATAAGATCAAGGGGTGTGATTCATTCCCTCCAAAATAAATCACTTTAAAATATTAAAGTACATTTTCACTTGAAAACTATTGTAAGGAAGCTGGGATCGAAAGACATAAGACCATAGTTTATACTCCTCAACAAAATGGTGTCGTTGAACGCATGAATGGGACTCTTCTAGAGAAAGCAAGGATCATGCTCAATAATGCCAAGTTGCAATAGAAATTGTGGGTAGAAGCAGTTCTTACATCTTGCTATCTGATAAATCGGTCACCATCAATTGCAATAAACTTTAATATTCCAGAAGAGGTATGGATAGGTCATTCATGTGATTATTCAAATTTGAGAATATTTGGTTGTGACGCTTATGCTATTATTTCTAAAGATCAACGTTCTAAGTGAGATCCTAGATCAAAGAAATATTTCTTTGTTGGTTATGGTGATGGAGTTAAGGGGTACATATTGTGGGATCCGACTGCCCACAAACTCATCATAAGCAGAGACGTAGTATTTGATGAATCCTCACTCATAAAATCAGACCTGGTAGATGTTGAAGTGAGACAAGAACATGTACCGCAAGTTCAACAAATTCAGTTGGAGACTCAACCATCTTCAGAAAAGGAGGAGCATGAAGAAGTTAAGGAAGAAGAAGATGAAGATGTAGAAAATATCCAGGAAACTATGGATATTCCTCAACCATCTCTAAGGAGATCTACATGGGTCAAGAATCCTCCTACAAGGTATGACAATTATGTTTCATCTGTGGCTTTGGTTTCTAATGATGGAGAACCTGGTTGTTATCAGGAAGCAATGAAGGTATATGCAAGTGTTAAATGGAAAGAAGTTATGAAAGAAGAAATGGATGCCTTAGAGAGGAATAAAACATGGGACCTGGTAGAACTTCCAAAGGAGATGAAGGTCGTCGTTTGCAAGTGGGTCTACAAACTGAAAAAGGGTGTTGATGATAAAATTGAAAGGTATAAAGAAAGATTGGTAGAAAAAGGGTATTCTCAAAAGGAAGGTATTGATTTTCATGAAATATTTTCACCAGTTGTGAAGCTTGTTTCAATTCGGGTTGTGTTAGCACTAGTTGTTTTACTTGATCTTGAGTTAGAGTAGCTAGATGTTAAAACAACGTTTCTACATGGACATTTGGATGAGGACAAATATATGGAACAACCAAAAGGGTTTGTTTAGGATCACAACAAGAGGTTTGTTTGCAAACTCAAGAAGTCATTGTATGGCCTGAGGCAGTCTCCCAGGCAATGGTACAAGAAGTTTGATTCCTTCACGGTGAGACAAAATTTTACAAGAAGTGAATATGATCATTGTGTTTACTTTAAAAAGTTGGAAAATGGAATATTCATTATTTTGGTGTTATATGTTGACGATATGCTTGTCGCAGGCAAAAACATGGTCGAAATCAACAAGTTGAAGGTTCAATTGGCTATGATGTTTGATATGAAGGATCTAGGAGAAACAAAACAAATCTTGGGCATGGAGATACGCAAAAAATTGAAAAATGGTAAGTTGTGGTTATCATGACAAAAGTGTGTGGAGAAAATACTTATGAGATTCAATATGAATAATGTGAAACCCGTACAAATCCCTTTGGCTTCCCATTTCAAGATTTCTTCAAGTTTATGTCTTAGTAATGACGAATAAAATGATACTATGTCTCGTGTACCATACGTTGACGCAGTAGGAAGTTTGATGTATGCGATGGTGAGTACTAGACCA
>JZKD02S1676353.1:109368-130383 GCA_000966675.3 Picea glauca | reverse complement strand
TGTTCATCTCTTTGAGAAGCATCAGCAAAGCAGTGTATGCCAAACTCTTTTTCACAGTCAGGTGATGATGAAGAATGCTATTTTGAGTTACGAATCCCATTCTTCTCTTCAAGGATTTGTGAAATGGAGGATCATTGTACATGACCCTCCCCGTCATCCGCTGCTGATTTCTTCCGCTTAGCAGGCTGAGGAGCATAGTTTTTCCACTTCGAGAAGGACCCATCATGGCCAAAAACTTCTCGAGGCTTAACAGAACTACTGATACCATGCAAAATTTATTTCTGTGACGAAGGCGCCTTGTTTCTTGCACAAATTAACCAGAAATGTTAATTGCAAGGACATAGAGACCATCTATGGCTTCTATTGTCAATATGGTTTGCACAAATTCATAAGGTATTGCGTAAAATCCAAATTTCTGTGTCTGCAATTTTGCACGCTCAAGAGCTCCACATCAAAAACTTCAAACTGCTTTGAACTGAAAAAGGTGGAAGGTCTGACACGAGGACCAAATTCTAATGGAACAATTATTCTTCGTTTTCCACCTGGCTTCATAGTCTGAATCCCTTCTTCAATGCCTGGAACCAACCCATTAATTCCCATACGAGTCTTAGCTGGTCGCCCTTGCTGATAACTGCTATAAATGCGACGAACCTGACTCGCCAGGGGTAGTAAAAAACTATATATATATTTTTAAATAGAGGGGGCCAACTTCAATGTTGGATGGAAGAACGATCTGGTTGGGATGTTGTAACCAGGATTATGCGCGAGATTCAATTAAACTTGGATGTTTCATGAAACAATTTTATTCCAAAAATGACTTTCACCCTCAACCCTCTTCATCCCATAAGATTTGAACCAATAACCTAATGAAATTCCTCAACCCTTCCCTTCCCATCCCATGAGATTTGAACCAATAACCTAATGAAATTGAAAAAGCCAAAGATGTTGCAGCCTGCGACAACTGCTTGCAAAAAATGCATGGACAATGATTATCAATGTGAAAACCAGCTCATGAACACAATCAATGAACACGACCATAGAACCGAGGACAAATGGTAGAGTTAAGTAAAACCCAAAGAGAAACATTGATACAACAACTGTAAGAAGCATTGTAACTGAGGTAAAATACGCCTTCATAATATTATCAACATGTTATGTTTCATCACCTTCCACACTAGTGTATATATCCTCAGCATGGAACACTTCCTCCATGTAAGATATAGGTATTTCCTTGCTTCCATAGCGTGCATTAAATGGTGTCTCATTGTGCCATATATATTATAAGATTTTACAGATATAGGGTTTTCACTGATGACATATTTTTTCGAGTTTCTTTGGCGCATTTCAACATTTCACAATTAGATGGAAATGGCATTGTCATACAATCACGGATAAGAGCATCCTTTATGACATTAATATAATTGTGTGGACCATATCACTTGAGTTCAACTGAGGCAAAGCCATCATTCTTTTCTCACCATATTTCCAGAAGATGAGATGAAGACCACTTATGGGATGCTATTAACTCATATAATCTATGTGTTCACATTCTTCTCAAATGCTTCATTGTAAGGTAAGAGAAAACATTTGACTAGAATACTTCCCTCTACATAAAGTTTATTTAGACACATTCACAAATGACAATAGAGAGACACCATGATCTTGTAGATATAAGAACCCTGTCCAACATACAAAACTGATCGATGATCATCATTATTATCCATTAGCAAATACTTATTATAATTTCCAAAATATTCTTGAATGGCGAAAAATATGGAGACATTGTCAAATTATTTATGGGTGGATAGATTGTCGAACTTTAGAATGTGTAGCAACAGCTCAAGGAGAGTGCACAACACTTTGTGCAAACAATATGAATTGAGGGGGGAAGCCTGGCAATGCTTTTCCGACTAAGAACTATTGACCGAAATTGTGATCAACAATAGCCAACATGTAGAAAAATCACCAAGCTATTTGAAGATCTCCAATGCCCCAAGGAAGACTGTCGTGCAAGCAACCATTGAGTAAGTCATCTCCAATGTGCAAATTCATTGTGGGCTATCGAGGGGGTGATCATACACTTTATATGCCAAATCTCATGAATCACCCACGAACATGAAGTAAACACTAAAGCTAACACTCTGAAAGTTGATGCTAGTCTCTATAGGAAACTTATTGGTAGCCTTATTTATTTAAGTCACGGTGGAATTGATATTTCCGTTGCTATTAGTGTGGTCTCTCAGTTCATGCAAGATCTGTGGGAGAGTCACTTGAAGGTCATAAAGAGGATAGTTCGTTATATCAAGGGCACTTGAAGGTCATAAAGAGGATAGTTCGTTATATCAAGGGCACTTATTAGCTTGGTATAAACTATTGTAATACTAAGAACTAGTTAGTTGGCTACACTAACTTAGATTAAGATGGATATGGAGATGATATAAAGTCTACATCTAGTTATGTGTTTTATCTTGGCCAAGGACCCATTATAGATCCATATTATTTTAAGAATGACATGAAGACAATAATATAACCAATATATAACTAGGAAATACACAGAGATAATGCGAAGAACATAGAAATATTGTGAACACCAACTTCTATTAATGAACAAGAGAGAAAAACATTGTAGAACACAAACTGACAGAATGGGGCAACCTATCTCTGAAAAGAAAGAGATGTTGGCCATGCTTCATTCGCAACAAGCTTTACATCACACTCCATTGCATGCTTAAAGGGCCCCCTTCACCTCAATTATATATGAGAGAGTGAGAGGAGAAAAATTCCCATGATGCATGTGGGATAAATTGGACTAAGTTTATAAAATTCCATAAGCATGTAAAACACTAGGACTTCCCAGGTGGTCACCCATCCTAGTACTGCTTTAGCCTCTAACCTGAGCACGCTTAACTACGGAGTTCTAATGGGATTTGGTGCATTAACGCTATGTTGTAGGCATGTACATAAGACCACTAGGAAATCATTACATGATGTCTATAATTAACAAATGAAGATGACATTACATTCCATTTCCCATCAAAAGGGTGAGTATCATGGTTTATCAAAACCACAGGCTCAAAATGGTGATTCAGTGGAAAAGGTGGATGGCCACTGAGATCCGTATGGATCATTCCTCCCCCCTTAGGAAGCAATGGTCCCCATTGCGTCAAGTTCCCATGGAAGATGGGGAGACTTATGCTAAATCTGAAGCTTGGTGTGTTTCTTGCCTTGTTGAAGAAGTTGTCATGCTTAGCTTGTTGAAGGCTATCATGAACCTGTTGCTGGAGGGGTTGGATCTCTTCAACCAATCTAGCTGCATGATCTACCTGAGTGTGGGAGGACTCTGTCGATGAAGATGCAACATGAAGAGTATGAAGGGTTCTGTTATAACCTTGCTTGATTGGGCAGTGTGGAGGCACCCTCGTAGGTGCAACAAGAACATCTTGGGACTCTTTTACAATCTTGTCGATCTACTTCTGTTGGATAGAAAGGTCTTGGGTTGAGGCTGCAATGATTGTATTTTCATTTTGTTCACCTTCTGATCGGATTGTGAAGAGGCTAAACTTTGCAGTATGAGAGATTACTTTGTGGCATTGTTTTGGTGGGACAATAGTCGAAACTACCTTTGTTATCCTGTATAGCTGACCCTGCAGAGTAACAATCACGTTACGGGGTCGAGACTCATAAATAGCATGACGCCTCCACATATATGGCTGGCCTAATAGAACATCACAAAATTCCAGTGGGGCAGCATCACACAATACATCATCCTTGAAGGGCTTGATGCCGTAGGACAGGCGACACTGCTGGCTGACATGAAGATCTTGACCTTGGCGAAGCCACCCGATGTTGTATGGCTGCGAGTGTGGTGTTGTTGGAAAATCCAACTGCTTGACAACCTTTGTTGAGATGATGTTATTTTGGCTTCCACTATCAACCATAAAATGTAGTGGGATCCCCTTCACCCACATCTATGAATGGAAGAGTCGCTCCCCCTCTTTAGGATCCTCTTCTGGTTGGATTGTTGCAGTTGCGACAGTAGTAGTGGGTTCTACATCAATGATCTGTATCCTTTTATTATTTCTGAATCAGGGTCCAAGTCAAGGTTCGACTCTTTGTCTTTGAGCTCGGCTACCAATGACTGTATTGAGCGACATTCATCAGTGTTGTGCCAAGGGTTGTTGTGGAACTCACACCACTTTCCAATGTCTTTATTATGCTTCCTATTACCCTTCTTTTCCTACATCTGGGACTGGCTCTCTTGAGGTTGGCCTTCCTTGCTCTGTCCATGCCTCTCCCACTTACTCTGTTGCTTGAATTTCTGCTCAATTTTGACTACATATCGATAAGCAACTCCCAGTGAGGAGATGTCCAAGAAATCCATCTTTGTTTCGATGTACCTGTGTAGACCACTGTGGTACTTCAAAATTAGGTTCCACTCGGAGTCTTTGATACCCAACTTTGAGCACAAGGTACGAAAGATGTTGGTGTACTATGACACCGTCTGGTCTCTTTTTTGATGTAGAGTTGGCCATCTCATGTATTGATCATCATAGTTTCCGACAGGGTAGAAATCCTCCTTAGGGCATCTACAAAGGCCGCCCAAGTGGGTTCTCTCCCAAATAGTGTAGATTCATCTGTGGTGTACCTCTCCCAGTAACCTTCCCACCAATCTTAGACATTGGGAAGGGATTTAAGGAGTGCGAAGGTGATATTTTCACTGTCAATTTTTTTTTGGGACAGAGTAATAACCTTCTAGCAGATTCAACCATTTTTCTAGAGCATCTGCATCTATCAAAATTGACTTGTACCATGAAGGGAGTCGCACTTGCGAAATGGTTGCTTGTCGAAGATGCCTTAGTTGCTGCCATCGGTAGTCTTCAAAGGATCTTAGCGAAGTTGTCAATCATCTATTTATTTTTTCGTACGAGGGCATCCTCGAGCAACGTCTTGAAAGGATCTCTTGCTCTGTCATCTCTCTTTTCTTCTGCCATGGGAGGTTGCTTGGGCTAGCGAGAGTGGTTGTCCTCAAGCGAACCTAGCTCGAGACCCAAATATCTATACCCTGACCTCGTCGGGGACCTGCTCTGAGAAATGACAAGGAGCAGATTGCTTTGATACCACTGATCCAGATTATTTTAAGAATGACATGAAGAAAATAATATAACCAATATATAACAAGGAAATACACAAAGATAATGCAGAGAACACATAAATATAGTGAAAACCAACAAATATTAATGAACAAGAGAGAAAAACATTGTAGAACACAAACTGACAGAATGGGGCAGCCTATCTCTAAAAAGAAAGAGATGTTGGTTACGCTTCATTTGCAACAAGCTTTACATTACACTCCATTGCATGCTTAAAGGGCCTCCTTCACCTCAATTATATATGAGAGAGTGAGAGGAGAACAATTCCCATGATACATATGGGATAAATTGGACTAAGTTTATAAAATGCCATAGGCATGTAAAACACTAGGACTTCCTTGGTGGTCACCCATCCCAGTACTAGTCTAGCCTAAGCGCTCTTAAGTGCAGAGTTCTAATGGGATCTGACGCATTAACGCTATGCTTGGGCATGTACATAAGACCACTAGGAAATCATTACATGATGTCTATAATTAACAAATGAAGATGACATTACATTCCGTTCCCCATCAAAAGGGTGAATATCATGGTTTATCAAAACCACATGCTCAAAATGGTGATTCAGTGGAAAAGGTGGATGACCACCGAGATCTATCTGGATCATATGGTCTTGTAGAAAGTAGAAGGTGGTATTTGTTTCGACCATAGAATCATAATATCGTGTGGATTCATAATCTCTTAGGTGAGCTCAATTTTCTAGTCAAGGAGTTGATTATAGTGTATTGTGATAATCAAACTTTCATACATGTAGTCGAGACTCCAATTGCTCACAATAATATGAAGCATGTGGTTCTTCATGATCATTGTTTGAGGTAGTGATCCGGGTGGATATTGGTAGCCACCTCCCTATTCCAAATTCCACTTGACTCATCTTAACAGTTTTCAGTTCAACACGTTTCTCTGCAATGGTGACATCTCTTTGTAATTGTGGGTTATGCACTTTCGGGGATGTCTTGAAGCCCTATAGAACATCTAGGTGGATATTGGTGGCTACCCACCTATTTCAGCTGACTTGTTTTGGCAGTTTTCATGTCAATACATATTTGTGTACTTCCAAGGCTGTTTTGAGGACCCGATGAACTTTTTTGGGCTTGTCACAGGAAACTTGTTGACAAAGTTAAATTTTAATGGAATAATGTGTAGTTATTGAAAATAACTTTCCAACGAACTATCACACGCCTAAAACGAAGATCGTATGCAAAAGTTATGACCCTGGGAAGTTGATGTACTAACTTACCCCAACGGGGCCCACATGACTTTTGGCGCTTCATCTCCTAGGGTTAGATTTTTGGATGTCTAGAGTTTTGGCATTCATGTTTATTGTAAAAAGGCCTTTAGATCCTCATTGTGCTCATCTTCTTGCGAATGAGTGTAGCCGTCACATCTCTTCTCAGAGATAAGCTGGCACCATTCTAGCGAGTTCATTCGCTCTGTGTTTTTACAATCTCTGTACATTTCTTTCATTAATAGAAATCATGTATTGTTGTATTTCTTTGTTTCTGGCAATATTTTTGTGTATTTCATTGTAATATCTCTGCTTTCATTTCGTTCCAAAAATAATCTGGATTAGTGGTATTAGAGTAGGCTGCTCTTGATCTTTTTTCAGTGCATGTCCCCAATGAGTTCCGTGTTTAGCAAGTTGGGTCTTGGGATTATCTATATTAAGGACAATCGTTCTCGCATGCCCAAGAAATCCTCCACGGTGGAATGAAAGAAAAACAATGGAGCAGAAGATTCTATTAACTTGTTGCTTAAGCAAGCTCTCGTGCGACAGAGGGACGAAATGATGGAGAATTTTTCCCGCATCCTTCAACGCCTGTCGATAACAACATGCACATCTTCATCAAGTGACCACTTTGGAGTAACCTCTCCCTTCAAGGTACAAGTTAATTTTGATATTCCTGTATTTGAAGGTCAGATAAATGCGGATGCCCTAGAAAAATGGTTAAATCTATTAGAAGGTTATTTCTCTATTCACAATTTTTCCCATAGGGAAAAGATCACCTTCACACTCCTCAAGTCTCTCCCCCATGTCAAACATTGGTGCAAAACTTACTAGGAGCAAAGTTCCACAGAGGAATCTGAAATATATGGGGCCGAGCCCACTTGAGATTTTCTTGTGGATGCGGTCAAGGAATAATATTACCCTGTTGATAACTATGAACAATACATGAGATGGACCACACTGCGACAAGGGAGGGGCCAAACATTGTCGGAGTTCACAAATACTTTCCATACCTTTTGCACCAAGATAGATATCAAATAATATGAGTGACATCTAGTTATGAAATGCTGTGGGGATTTGCATAGGTACATCCAAACCAAAATGGATTTCCTAAACATCTCATCACTGGGAGTTGCCTATCGATATGCTGTCAAAATCGAGCATCAATTTAGGCACCAAAACAAATGGGAGTTTAGGTGTGGAAATACAATACAACCAAAGCATAATAAAGACAACCCTAACCAACAACCTCCTGACAACCAGTCCAAGAAACAGGAAAAGAAGGGTAAGGGAAGTATGAAGAATGTTATTGGGAAGTGGTGCGACTTCCACAAAAGCCCTTGGCACAACACTAATGAATGTTGCTCAAAACAGTCATTGGTGGTCGAGATCAAAGACAAGTAGTCAAACCCTAATTCAGAATCTAATCTAAAAAATAATGAAAAAAGGTAGATCATCGACGTAGACCCCATTGTTACCATCGCGTCTGCAACAATTCAACTAGAAGAACCAACAGATCTTGAAGAGGGGGAGTGCCTCTTCCGTTCACAAATGTGGGTGAAAGGGACCCCATTTCAATTCATTATTGATAGTGGAAGCCAGAAGACCCTCATCTCAGCCGAGGTCATCAAATAGTTGGGTTTGTCGACAACACCACACCCACAACCTTACAACATTGGGTGGCTTCACTAGGGACGAGATCTCTGTGTCAACCAACAGTTCCACCTATCCTATGGAATCCAACCCTTCAAGGATGAAGTAATGTGTGATGTTTCCCCTCTTGATGTTTGTGATGTTGTTTTGGTCCAACCATATATGTGGAAACGTCAAACTATTTATGAGTCTCGACCTTGTAGTGTCATTATTACTCTGAGGGTTAGCTCTACATGATACGAGAGGTAGTTCTGACTACTATTCCACCAAAATAGTGCCACAAGGTAATCTATCATATTTCTAAATGCAACCTCTTCACAATCTGTTCAAAGGATGAACAAAACACCACTACAACCACTCTAACCTCAACACCTTCTATCTAGCAGAAACAAATTACAGAAGGGAAAGAAGATATTGATTCTTCATCTACGATGGTGCCTAAACGATGCCCCGTCAAGCCAAGATACAACAGGTTGGTGGAATAGATTCAACCCCGCCAGTAATAGGTTCGTGACAGCCTTCCACAGACCAAGCAACACAACTTCTCCAACAAGGCAAGCAACTCACCAAGATTCAGATTCAACAAATGCTTTCCCCTCTTCCCTGTGAACTCAACGCAATGGAGGCCATTACTTCCTAGGGGGAAGGACTGATCCAGGTGGATACTGGTGGCCACCCACCTATTCCAAATTCCACTTGGATCATCTTGATAGTTTTTAGTTCAACACGTTTCTCTGTAATGGTGACATCTCTTTGTAATTGTGTGTTCTTCACTTGTCTTGAATCATTACACAACATCCAGGTGGATATTGGTGGCCGCCCACCTATTCCAACCAAATTATTTGGAAGTTTTCATGTCAGTACATCTTTCTATACTTTCGGGGCCATTTTGAGGCCCTAAACAACGATTTTTTGGCTTGCCACAGTCAAACTATTGATAGAGTCAAAGTTTGACGACATAATGTGTTGTTCTCAAAAATAAATTTCCAATGGGATATCACATGCCTAAAACGAAGATCGTATGCAAAAGTTACGACCCCAGGAATTTGATGTACTAACTTACCCCAATGGGGCCCACATGACTTTTGGCGCTTCATCTCCTAGGGTTAGGTTTTTGGATGTCTAGGGTTTTGGAATTCATGTTTATTGTAAAAAAGCTTTAGAGCCTCATTGTACTCATCTTCTTGCGAATGAGCATAGCCATCACATCTCTTCTCAGAAATAAGCTGCCACCATTCTAGTGAGTTCATTCACTCTGTATTTTTACAATCTCTATACATTTCTTTCATTAATAGAAATCATTTATTGTTGTATATCCCTATTTCTATCAATATTTGTGTGTATTTCATTATAATATCTCTGCTTTCATTTTGTTCCAAAAATAATCCGGATCAGGTAGTTGGTAGAGGATGTTGTTTTGTATCATATCTATTCTAAGATAAATGATTAGGTTGTTGAAATCTTTATGAAGCCTTTAATAGAAGCTAAGTTTTTTAAACTTTTTGCGCTATGCTTGGGCTTCATGAATTTGCAATTATGGAGGGGGGTGGGTGGGGTGTAACGGAAAGTTAATTTCACCTCCTAAATCTCCAAAGCATTATGTTGGAGAGGGATGATGTTGGAACAACAATTTAAGCATGTTCATCGCATATTTGGATCTGTAAGGTAACAGATGTAATGGTTAAGAACATGTGTTTCCTCATAAGAGGTCACAAGTTCAAATCCAGAGGGGGGTAGGGTATGTATAGCTCTGTAGACTTTACCACTCAAATTGTTGGGCGGAGGGGGTCCCTTGTCCCACAAACAAGGGGGTCTTATACACCAATTTGGTGTCTGGCTTGGTCGTGACCATAAAAACAGATTATTATTATTATTATTATTATATAATATGCAGGAACAAGAATATTCAACATATATCAACGAAGCAACAAAATATTGAGAAGAGCAATACCAAAAATAATACCTTTATTCAAAGAAAGCAATGTTCACTTGCCTCTTTGAGGGGGCAACCTCCAAAAAAGTGCTCTGTTACTATAATTCTCAGGATAAGCTTTCTCATGCCTCCCACTCTTATTTATACTAATTCTATCTTCTAAAGAACATTCTATAGGAAGATCTTTCTATAAGAGAAAACTTCTATTATGTATTCTTACATTGACCTGTTCAAATTTATTAAATAGGCCTTTTTAACTAACATCGACATTTATTACATTGAAAATATATTATTCTATCTACATGAGGGGTTAGGGAGGTTAGGTCCGTGTTATCGCACAATTTGTAGCTTGCACAAAGCCCAACCCAATCCAAGGAAGTGTGACAACTATGGGAGTACCTTCCCACTGTCACCTTATATAGACACTTCCCTCACTTTAGTAATGATTAAATTACCACAAAGGGGGAATCTCGGTGACCCTAGGGGGATTGAGATGGAAAATGAGATAATGATGAGTGAGTCCCCTATAGGTCAAGCTTATAGGTGAGAAAAAGGCTCGAGAAAGAGTCTTGTGGAGAGAGAATGGTTACCAAGTGTTGGGTACCTCCAAAACAATGTTAGCCTTGCTCAGAACAAGACAAATGATGATAAACCAAGCCTTAAATCAATGGGGAATCAACAAGATAAACTCATTGTCCCAGAACTGCAACATATATCACATTTACAACATAAAATAATAATTTATAACAACTGCACAATTAACCATAAAAAACATCGAATAACTATTAGATGATCAAACCCTAAAGAAGTAGATAATATTCCAATACTTAAACTCAAGTTTTGATGGAAAAATAGGGTTGCAAAAAGATGTTATCAACAATATATTAGGGAAGCCTTGTGTCTGTAGCAAAATTTTGCTACAGTAGCAAGTTCTAGGCACTTAAATTTACAAGGAATGTACCCAAATGAAATCCCTTGACAAGGAGAAACATTAGCACTAATTACTTGCAATTTTCAGCGGTAGAAAGAGTAGTAAAAGATGATGAAAGAGTGATTTGATGCAACCCTAATGGCTGCAGCTTTAATTTATTATAGAAATAAGAATTACTAGGCTAAAGAAGATGCCATTAGGGCACAAGGATTCTTATAACACGTGAAATCAATTCCAACATAGACATATGCAATATCTCAACAATTCACGCATACCAATGCAATGATTTTATTTCTCCAATGCAAATTAGACTAGTGCCTTGTAAATTGGGCTATGGGGTCATAATGTTCTATTGGGTGAACGGATTCCTCAAGTAGGGGATGTTCCCAAGGAGAAATCTTTCTAAGTCATGTAGTGAATGTGAGGTGGATGGGGTTAGACTTCTAGGTATGGGGTTTCATGACATACAAGGGCTTATATTGTCTCATATATGGGTGCCTTTGTTGAGGTATAGCCATATCCTTTTCTCTCTTTTTGTTTTTAAAGCATATTATTCCAAGCCCTTTATTATTTATTTTGCATGTGTTCCCATGTTGAAGACAATAAGGGGCACTAACAGGGAAATGCATATCCCACATACGCTCTACCTTGGTTTACATGCATTTCCAAGTTGAAGTCAACAAGGGGAACTAAAAATGAAATGTATAGCCCACAAACGCTCTACCTTGGAAGGCATGATGAACAATTAGTTATTTATCGTATGGGTCCCTCATTTTCTTTTGAATAGATGTTTCAATGGTCTTCTGATCCCAGGGTGATATTTTATTGCATGATGTTCTTGTTAGGGCACCTCTGATCCTAATGGCCCCTTCTTCCCATGAAATGAGGTACATGCCCTTCTTGGGTCAATAATCCCAAAAACCTAAAATATGGGGACATGAAAGGGAAGAAGTGATTGAAGGTGGCAAGTATGAGCGGGAATGGTACGATGACCCTTCTAGGAGACCCCCCAGTAGCACCCTTTTTCCCAAGGGTGGCCACTTACTAGGAAACCATGACACTCACCAAGGTGAAATAGGGGAAAAAACATAATTTCCAAGCAAATGTTTTCAAAATCAAGAAAGGATCCTTAGAAACATGTTAAAATGCTCCAAATATTAAAATGGAACTTACCATGGCACAAACTTGTTACCTCATGAAGCAAGATTTTTTGTCCTCTATGGGATGAGATGGGTGTGGTGGATGGTGCTTCCATTGACGGATGGTGAAATGTGGTATGATAGGGGCCTCTTCCTGCTCATTTTCCTCTTGGTACTCCATGTCTGCAACCTGTGGGCCTCAAGACATCATCTCCTTAGTTATCCCTAGGAATGGGGGATAACATCTGGCTCCTACTTGGGGACATGTGCTCATCATAGAGTGCATGAGAACCTGGACATCTCCTGATAAGACATATGCCTACCCACATTGAAACAAACAAACTGTGGATATTGAGGGTGGATTGCTCACCCTTTGTCCATATGATCAAAAACCCAAAATTTCAATTAATCTTTAAAAGAAATTTTTGCACTTTTTCAAAAATTTATAAGCTAACATGTAATATGATGAAAGAAAATGATGTAAGTCAAGTATGCAATAATTCAAGTAGAGCAAAATGAAAAATGAGATATGACATGCAAATATAATTAAATGCAACTAAACTATTATGAACAAGCAAATGCAAGTGCAAGGGAAAGAAAATGACCTACCTACTTACCTGGGGCATGGGCCTTGAAGAGGTATGGTTCCTTTTGAATAGTAGTGTTTGATGACAGATCCATTTACTGGCAATGGCATCTTCCTCCCTTCACTGGTAGACAAATATAAAACATCAGACCTAGATTTTTCTTCAATCTTATATGGTCCCAACCATAGACTATCAAATTTCTGATGCATCCTAGGTTTCTCCCTTCTCTTGTCCCACATTAAGACCGAATCTCCTTTCTTGAAGTCCCTTTGTATTGCTTTGCAGTCAAAATTTCCTTTGATTTTTCTTTGGTTTTTTTCCATTTTATCGAAAGTCGTTCATCCGGTCTCATCCAATTCTACAAGTTGATCGATCCTTCCCTGCAGTGCTTCTTTTTCAGTGGTTAAATGGGCTAGTTGCGGGGCTTGAATATGAATATTGATGGGAAATCACTCTTCCATCCCGTAAACTAAATCGAAGGGGGTTTTTCTAGTAGAATTTTTAACTGTTTTGCGGTCCGCCCAAAGTGCATACTTGATTTTTCCATCCCAACTCTTCTTATTTTATCCAACAATTTTCTCCACTATATTCATGATGTTTTTATTGTATGAATCAACCAAACCAATCCCTTGAGGGTAGTAGTTTGATGAGTGTGATAGAACAATCCCATACTTGAAACAAAATTCATTCAGGGCTATTGAGCTAAAAGCCTTGGCATTATTGGTGATAATCTTAGTAGGAACACCAAACTTGGTGATTATCCTTTCTTCAAGAAAATTCATCACCACTTCTTATGTTGCCTTTTTCATTGGGATGGCCTCCACCCAACGAGTGAAGTAATCTGTATCCATCAGGACCCATTGGTAACCATTACTAGAGTTGTCCTTAAATTCACTGATGAAGTCCAACCTTCACTGTTGAAAAGGTGCCTCAACCACTACTGACTTTAGAGGAAGGGGATACAATCGTTGTTTTCTCAAAAAGTATTGTCAATGTAATATAACTTGTGTATATGACAATGTCATTAATTATTAATTAATTCATTAATGTAATAATTATTACTTTTAATGTAAAGTCACATATTTTTGTCTAAAAAGATGTTACTCTACTCATGTACATGTATTTATACACGTTGTTGTACATTTGAATACACAGTGAATAATTAATTTATAAAATATAAAATATATATTTTTATATATCTAGTTTCCAACTTCCAATTGGTACGAAAGTGTTCCTTTTCCTCCCATTATCCCGCGACTTGCTCTTCCAAACTCCCACACTCCCACAAATTTGTAGTCCCTCGCCCACACTCGTCTGCAGCCCCTCGCCTACTCCCATCCATGACCCACCCCTCGTCTACCCATTCCTCGTCCACTTCTCCCATCCGCGACCTGCATCGGTGCTTAGCTCGCTGGCCTCCATTCCAACTTCCTCTATTACTCCATTCCGACCTACCCCTCGTACACTCCTCCCACTCCACTTGTCCAACTCTTGTCCAACTCCTCCCACTCTGCTCATCCCATTTTCTACCAACATTGGCCTTCAGCTCGTCGCCCTCCTCTATTCATCCTCCATTCACATACCTTATGTCTTCCTCTCTCATTTCGCCCTCATTTTCCCCTATCAAATCCATTCACCACCCTTCTTCCACCCTCCTTTCAACTTCTTCATTCACCCTCCTCTCCCCGTGGATCCCTCCGTCCTCCTCCACGATTTTCGCTTCGTCCAAACCCTAGAACCTTAATTCTCCCTCCACGACTTTCCTTCCAGTTGATACCATACCCTATATTTAATATTAAAATATTAAATATAATAAATATTTAATACATCAACTTCAATGTGAGCAACACGAGGAGAAATCCAGGAGAATCAAAGAAAAAGACATAGGACAACACTTCCCCCATGCTGGAGCTAAGAAAAAACTCTAAAGAGTTTTTTGTAGGCCTTATAAATCAAGTAAGTACTTCGTTCGATGCTAATTTTTGCAAACTAAATGAAGAACTAGCGGAATGCAACAAAAACTACTATGAAATGAGATTATAGCTCGAATCAATCGCAAACGGGAGTAGACGCCCAGGTAACTCAACTTTGCAGTGGGGGCCTCACCAATCACATTACTTACCTAACATGGGGACTGACATGTCTAAGGTGAAGATTATTGTTCCAGAATTTGATAGATTGGATATAAGAGAAGCAACAAGATGGTTTAATAAAATAGAACAATACTTTAGGTATTACCAAATTTCTGATGATGAAGAAAAAATTAATGTCGCATCTATACATTAGGACAATGATGAAAGTAGTAGAATCCATACCGATGAAAATCTCCACCAGAAAAGCACATTGAATCCCCGTAATAGAGGCAAGAAACTTATAAGCTACCCATCCAATGGGACATCTCTCACATTTAAAGATCATTCCCACTCCTGGGACACTTGCTACGATGATTGCCATCAAAATACGGGAATAGACATAAAATGAGCCAACGTCGAGTTTGAAGTAGATAACGATATTAAACTCGTTGCACAAAACTCCACAGGAATGTTGTCGGACCAGTATGATGACAATGGACGAGAGGGTGAGAGCCCTACCATTTGATGGTTAAGGAAACATGAATGGAATTTTGAAGAAGATAACCATTTTGTGTCAATTGTGAGTGTTAATACAATGTTTTTATTTCTCTAGTACCAACCTTAGGAAGTAGAGAGTTTATCAAAGAATATTGATATAGGTAAATCAGATGATTGATGGCGTGGGGAGAACGTTGATCATTTCAGATTCAATACTCAAATCGAAGACTATCTCACAACATTTACATTTCCAAACAATATTATTGTTGTTCGATGTATACAAGATTATCACCAACGCAACCAAGGAGTCAATTATTCCAATCAAATTATATGGAGTTCTAGTTTCACATGACGTCAGATCAATCAACATTTAGAGGATTGTACGTGTAACGTTGATTTCAGATATGAAACGATCGATATTGGCGTGAGCAACTTTGGAGGGGAAAGAGTAATTAGTAGTTCTGTGGAGGAAAAATAGGTACCCAATAATCTTCGTGTAGCATTCAATGAGCTGCCAGTAGTTATGTTTTGCAAAGAAAGTGAAAAAGATGATGGAGTGATGTGCCCAATGTGTCAAGAAACGTTTTCCACTAAACAACATGCAAAACAGTTGCCATGCAAACACCTCTATGATTCAAAGTGCACTCTCAAATGGTTTCATCATAGAAATTCATGTCTAATGTGCAGATCTAAGCGAAAGGACTTTGTTAGCCCCATTGGAAACCTCACCATCCATTCCGATGAAAAGACAGGATGTGTTAAAGTTAACGATGCCATTGCTACTCCAATTGTTTAGACATCTACATACACTTTCAAAACTACTACGGAATTGATTGCATTCTAGGAGGGTAGACACATAAGTTATGAATATGAACGTTATGGAAACCCTACCACATAGGTTGCTGAGGAAAAAATTAGAACGTGTTTTTGCACAATGTCTTGGGATGTGTACTATGTCCAAATGCTACTTACCTGAATCTTTTGGCATAAAATACCCTGCTCCTTCATGTACAACAACAAGAAAGACGACATTTTAAGGATGTGCAAGCTATTTAGTAGAACACCTAATACTTGGAAACAATTGTGAATATATTTAAAAAAAGAAGAAGCTTTGTAATTAATGAAGAAACATCATAGAAGATTCAGAAGATTCATCTTTACCTATGCTTCGAGGATGGAGCTTGTTTTTCAGAGGGATGACTTGTAATCCTTGTGTATATTACAATGCCATTAGTTATTAATTAATGTAATAGTTATTACTTTTAATGTAAAATCACGTCTTTTGTCTAAAAAGAAGTGACTCTACTCATGTACGTGTATTTATACATGTTGTTGTACATTTGAATAGGCAACGAATAATAAATTTATAAAATATTAAATGTATATTTTTATATATATCCGGTTTCCAGCTTCCAGACAAGGCTAGTAGGATATAACATATCGATGCATGTTAGAAAAGATAGTAGGCCAATAATATCTTTCCCTCGGGATTTTATGAGGAGTGGTGCAAGTGGAAAAATGACCTACACAATATCTCGAATGGAGCTCAGAAATTAACTTATTTGCTTCCTCTTTGTTTAGACATCTGAGAATCACTCCAACGAGATTTCTCCATCCAAGACCTTCCTGTGTGAGTCAATACTTCATGGATTTTAGTCTCAAAGCCCTTCTTTTGTGATCCACCAGATGTTCAGTGCATGTAAGGTTCTTCAAATAATATACGATATCTTAATACCATTCATCATTCTCGATTTCCCCTATAACAATATCCACCTATTCCTTTTTTCCTACTATAATAGATTCTTGATTTCCTTTAGTTAACATTTTGGCTAATCCTTGTCCTTTTGTTATTTTATAATGTTTTATTTCTAGGTCATACTCTTGGATTTGTGACATCCACTTTCCCCTCGAACCAAGGCAATCATGTTGAGATAAAACGTTCTTCATTGTTGGATAACAGACAAAGGATTTAATCTTGGTATACCCCACGTAAGTTCTAAAATGCTTGAGAGACTTGAAAAGGGCTTAAGCTTGTTTATCAGTAATTGTATAATTCAATTTTGAGTCCCTGAGTACCTTACTCGTGAAGACAATTGACTTCTCATATCCTTCATCATTTTTTTGTAAAAGGACTCCTAGGATGGTGTCATTCGAGGAAAATAAGAAGATTGTGAAATATTTAGTAAAATCTGGGCTCACCAAAACTGGTGCAACAATTATAGCCTCTTAATACGTTGAAAGGCCTTTCTTCCACTATCATCCCATTTGAAATGGGAGTCCCCTTTCAACAAGCGATTCAACAGTTTAACAATCTCAATGAAATTTGGTATGAATCTCCTTATGAAATTAATTTTACCGAAAAAGGATTGTAAAGATTTCTTATTCTTAGGGAGAGGAATCTTCTCAATAGCTTTGATTCTGGAAGGATCCACCGATATTCCATCCTTGGAGATGATATGTCCTAGTACCGTTCCTTGGTATACCCCAAAAATTGATTTCTTGGGATTGAGAGAGACACCATACTCTCTACATCTATCAAAGATTGCTCCTAGATGTTGAATGTGTTGGTTTCTCTTCTTGGAAATGGAAGTCATATCATCTTGGTAAATCTCTATAGTTTTTCCTACTAGATCCCAGAAAGCATAGTCCGTGGCGCATTGGAAAGTAGACCCAACATTAGTTAGTCCAAAAGGAATTCGTAAATACTTATAGGTTCCCCATGGGGTAGTGAAAAAAGTCTTAAGTTGATCTTCCTCTTTTACTAAGACTTGGTTGTATCTCGAGAAACCATCAAGCATGGAAATCATCTCTACTCCAGTAACACTTTGCAGAAGATGCTTCATGTTTGGTAAAGGGTAATTATCCTTGAGCGATGCCTGATTCAGGTTCCTAAAGTTAACACACAATCTGATGTCACCAGACTTTTTTTGGACGACTATAGGGTTGGATACCCAAGATGAGTATCTAACGGGTTTGATTATTCTTGCTTCCACCATTTTTTGCAATTCCTTCTGAAATTGAGGTGCAATATTTAGGTTGATCTTCCTTAGTTTCTTTCTAAAGGGCTTTGCATCCTCTTTGAGGGTGTAGTGTCCTCAAGGCCGAGCCCCGTTGTAAACCATGTTTTGAAAGGAATTGTAATTATGTTTTATAGGCTGGTGAGCCAAGTTTTTATAAGCTGTTGGCTTATGTGTTGTTAGGCCAGGGAGCCTGAGTGTTGAAGGCCAGGAGCCTGCTGTTGTATATGCAATCACGCAGAACAATTAATAAAACATAAACACCACCATGTGTAGACCGACCACGATGAATGAGTGAAGGGGGACTAAGCATCCATAGGGTGGGCAAGGAATTAGGGGCTGGAAGGTGGGAAAATGGGCTAAGTGTTGAGCCTAGGGGATAAGCCTAGGGGGCTTAAGCCTAGGAATAATATTTTAATATTATCCCCAAAAGACATGTGCATTTTATGTTTATCCTAAGTTTCTGGCAAGGGGAGAACATGCAAGGGAGATGCGTGCTGGTGGAATGCATGCAGTTTCATTGGTGACAAGTGTCAACCTTGACGCATGCGAATAAAACGGCTAGGGTGAGCCGTGAGAAGGTTCCTCCCCCATTCTACCCGATTGTCTGAACACGTACGGAGCCCTGGATAGTACTACCAACCCGACTCCTGTAGAGAACCTTCGTGCGTCCCAATGATTTGAAAAGTCTGTGTCTGGCTCTGAGAAAACCGGTGTGTATATTCCCTGAACGAGAAGCCTGCGTGGATTTGGGAAAGAGTCTGTGTTTGTTCTGGAAGTTGGTACACCCCTTCTCTGTTCTAAACTGGGGAGTCTGAATAGACCCCTACGTGGACGACTCGTCACGCATCCTTGAGAATCCAGAATGCGAGTCTATTTCGTGTTGCCAAATTGAGAAAACAGAAGTGTCTCGTCCCTGCTAAGCCTGGTTATACTGTTGCACCTGTCTGGAGCTGCCCTGGGGTGTTCGTGTCTGGATCCCATGGATTGTGGTGGACATGTAGTGTTTGACCCTGTGTGGCTTGTTGACCAGTTTGTACAACACTCTCTCCAGGTGAGAGAGGTGGTTGAAGTTGGAAGAACAAGTTGTTGGACCAGTGAGCGACTCCCTCCAGGTGAGAGAGTGCGTAGAGGAAGGAGAGCACTCTTGGAAGGAACCTTGTAGCTGCCATAGAGCCCGGAGACTTCCGATCCGGCCTGTTCCTGTAACCCAAGGCAAGGGAGATTAGCAGTTGAAGGATTGTCCAGGTGACAGAGAAGGTGTATATTGCTGGGGTGGAACAGGCATGTGGGGAAGGAGGGGCTGTGGGCAGTGAGCGTGGGAGGTTCCTTGGGGGGAATCCCTTCCTTGTGGTTGGGTGTTTTTTTCCCTGTAACCTCAGCCTAGCCTAGATTTCCTTGCCTTGAGGTGGAGCTTAGTCCCAGCTCGGGGGTGACCCATTGCTGAGCTGATGCGCAGTGCGGTCTAAGGCTGGGAGGTTCGTGGAAGGCCTGCACTTGGTTGGTGGATTCTACCACTGTTAAAAGATAAGTATCTGGTTATGTTTTTATCACGTATTGCATGACTCTACTGTTTATGTTATCATGATTTCCGCTGTGTATACGAATTAATATGGAATGCTATGGATTGTTAATTATAGCAGTAAATAATATGTTTTTCTCTGTGCTTAAATGAGTTATGTATAGAGTGGTGTTATAACCTTCTCTTAATAGCGATTAAACCTTGGTAGCAAAAAAAAGGGTGCGCTACAGTTTGGTATCAGAGCCAAGGTTTCGACACTGAGCCTAGATGGGCCAGTGGAGCGATCTTTGGACCGAGAATGTGAGGGGAAATTGGGTCTGGAAGGCTAATTTCGGACCCTGGTTTGCTCCAAAGTGTCAAGGAGTTACTTGACGATTTTTAAGCTCAGGAGGTATAGCGGCGTTATTAAACCGCAGCCAGTGTGGTATAAGTCCACAGGGAGAGAGGACTCCACACCAGAAGTGTAGGAGCTTTAGGATCTGTTCGGGAGCGAAGGTGAACCCTCGTGACCGTTAGATCTGGAAAGTGTGCACGAGGTTTAAAGCCCTTTGGAATTGCATAGAAGTGTGGAAATCGCGATACGCAAAATCCCGAAATAGTTAGGAACCGTCTGAGCCGTCAGATCTCAGCTGGAAAACTCGACAGCTGTTGGATCTACCAGGAGATATCCGAGGGTTAAAACCCCAGTGAATAGGGGCGAAAGCCCTGAAATAGATCTAGACCGTCCGAATGACAGAGGCCACGTGTCGTGAGATTTCCCATTTCAGGAAATCTGGAATCGCGATATCGGGAGTCCTGGTAACAAGGGATCGAGACTTTCCATGGTGGAAACCCCGGAGCAGTCATGGATCGTCCGATTTGAGAAGGCTACGTGTCGAGAGATTACATGTTTCGGGAAATCGGGGATCAGGGATTCGGGAGTTCCGTTGACAAGAACTCGGACTCTCGCCTTGATAAATCCTGACCCATAATGTCGAGACGTTAGCATGTGGCTAAGTCCCGATGAACGGACGAGATTCCTTCGGGGAATCTCTGGGTCTGTAACGACCGTCCGATGTGAGGAAGAGATGCCGACTTTAAGTTGGGGCGCGAATGAGGATTAAGATAAGTAACGAGCAGATCTAGACAACCAGAGTCCACCCGCCCAGATCTACGGCTGAGGTTTCATTCCGGAGCCCCCTTGTTGTACTGCCTTTAGCGGTGGGGGGAAGGGGGGTCCGGAATCGGACGTGCCACTCTCGAATGGTTGAGATTAATTCACCTTGATCAACGGGGCTCAGGTGAGTTC
>JZKD02S1676353.1:83487-105630 GCA_000966675.3 Picea glauca | reverse complement strand
ATGTGGGGAATGAGGGTCTGTGGGCAGTGAGCGTGGGAGGTTCCTCGGAGAGAATCCCTTCCTTGTGGTTGTGTGTTGTTTTTCCTGTAACCTCAGCCTAGCCTAGATTTCCTTGCCTTGGGGTGAAGCTTAGTCCCAGCTTGAGGGTGACCCATTGCTGAGCTGATGAGCAGTGCGGTCTACGGCTGGGAGGTTCGTGGAAGGCCTGCACTTGGTTGGTGGATTCTACCACTGTTAAAAGATAAGTATCTGATTATGTTTTTATCACGTTTTGCATGAATCTACTATTTATGTTATCATGATTTCCGCTGTGTATATGAATTAATATGGAATGATATGGATTGTTAATTATAGCAACAAATAATATGTTTTACTCTGTGCTTAAATGAGTTATGTATAGAGTGGTGTTATAACCTTCTCTTGATAGCGATTAAACCTTGGTAGCCAGAAAAAGGGTGCGCTACAGAGGGGAATAACATGTTATATGACATCTGCTCGGTAGGATTTCAAATCCCTGTATGAACAAGCAAATATATTCTTGAATTCTCTTATGAGAGCTAGGAAATCCTTCATTTCAGTAAGTGTTGTTCCTTTTCCTAGATATATTAATTTAGAAGATGCATCAGTGCTGATATTAAATTCTATAATTTCATTTCCTTGCCCATCTGTCGGTTTTCCTTTATACATGTCATTTCGATCAAACATCCTTTCTAGGGGAGCCAACCCTCTTGGAAAGGAACCATTGGGCATGTCTATGACCTTAATGTCCCCCTTTTTGTTCAATAAGTTTATCCGAGTCTCCAAAAACCCTCCTTCATTTTGGAGGAAACACAAAATCTGTTTTTCGTCATCAAAAACCTACCAATGTTCTAAGTTGTTAGGCATTGAAGGCCTGAAATTCACTTCTACCTTGTAAGGGATAATTTCTTCACAGGGTTGTAGGGTGGAAGCAGAAACAACCAAATCATTCGCCATGGAATTTTCCTCTCTAGGGATGGTTTCGATTGAAAATCTGTCGAAACTTTTCAGAGCATCCCAAACAACATCCCTATATTTCCTTAGCCTTGGTTTCTTGGTGGAAAAATCTCTCTTGACTTGGGAAACGATCAAGTTTGAATCTCCTCTTACATGTAAGGACATGATATTCATATTGATGTTGAGATTCGAACCTAAGATAAGGGCCTCATATTCGGAAATATTACTAGTGAAATCAAACTCAAGCCTATATGAGAAATAGGTAACTCCTTTGTCTGGCGATATTAAGATTGTTCCAGCCCTTGAACCTGCACTTGAATGTTCCTTTTCAAACTCTAAGGTCCAATAGCCATCCTTTTTCTCTTCATATTGGAACAAAGAGTTTGATAAGGTGTGTGTGTAGTCAATTTCTTCACTAACAACGTCAATTTGACGTGATAAACTATTATGGTTCCCATTTTGCTCTGTTATAGGGGCCTAAGGGTATAACACAACAAGGTCCCCATTGAAATTTGGGATGATGATATAAAAAAAGTTTTGATGAACACTCCCTCTCAATTCATTTATCCATTCTTATGATAGTAGCATCCCCCATGCCTCTGGTACATCAATGACTATGACATCTATCAGGAAAGATACATTCAAATATTGTTCAAGGCTTACTTCCAAGTCCTCAATAATCCTACAAACCGAAATTTCCCTCGAATCCATACGACAAATGTTCTTGTAAGGTTGTGTCAATTTAAATATGAGTTTTTTGAAAAAATGCAAAATCATAACATTTGAAGAAGCCCCGGAGTTCAAGATGCAATTGTGGAAAGATAGGTGATTTATGTTCAAAGTAATGAGAAAAGGTGGGTGACTTCGGATCTTCCTAGAGGTGATGATTATAGGGAGATATTCCTTTTCTCTTACATTGTTGTATTGATTGAAATTAATGAAAATTGCCTCCTCCAGCTCATGGAATTGAGGGAGAAACCTCTAGGAAAGTACCAAGACTTCTTCTTCACCTTTGTTTGCGGCAAGAATTTCTTCAAGATCTAGTTTTTTATGTGTGATAGAAAGAGTTTTCTAAGTGTCATGCGGTACCTTTTCTCTCTTCATGGACTCAAGCACATGATTAACAACTTCAACATCAACTTTTCTTTCTTTTGCTTGAAGATATTTCTTGGTAACACATAGGGCCTCGATAGGAGGTGTAGTTTGGACAAAGTGAATTGTTTGATCTATCTTCACATTCTCTTATGGGGTACTAACGTTGTGATGATGAGAGGAAATTAGATTTTCATCTATTTCGTCTGCCCTCTCCTGGGCTTCCATTAGGGTAGTTGGCTACCTTTTCCATATCAAAGAATTGTAAGGATCATTTATAGTTTGCATGTAACTTTGGAGGATGACATCCTTAGGGGGGGAAAAACCCCGAGGCAATGTTTTTATGAGGGTATTAAACTTGTAATTAAAATTCATGAAGTTCTCCTTTGGTTCCATCCTATAGTGGTAAAGTTGATCATAAAGGGATACCAAATCCTCATCTTTTTTGAATCTCTTGATGAAAATACCTTGGAAAGTGTTCAAAGTGGTCATTTCCCCTAGTGTGATATTGTCATGCCATTCCTTGGCCTTCCCTGCAAGAGATAGGGAAAAAAGGTTTGTCCATACATCTTCGTATTGGTCATAGCATTGGAGAACAATTGCAAAGGTGTCCAAATGATGTTGGGCTAATGTAGGATCATCATTAGAAAAGGTGGGAAGGCATTCTTTAAAACCTTTTGGGATTTTGTGGGGTGATCTGGGAATTCTTGTGATATCCAATGACTTGTAAACGTTTTATACCCAAGTTTCTTAGCATGCATTCACAATAGTAGGTGTGGATGAGGGAGATACAAGTGAAGGTGGAAGAACACAAGATGTGGGCAAAGGCGAAGGACTATGGGGCATAGGTAAATGTTCATGATGCTTAGGTCCATATCTAGAATGCTTAGGTATAGGTGGAGACATAGGGTAGTCCTTCCCTTATATTCGTGTCATGATGGAATTGCTAGATGAGATTTTTGAAAATATCATCAAGAATGGTAAGGGAACTTCCCTCTAATGGAGTCTCTAGGCAAGTTGTGGGTAAATGATTTGGGATCGAAGCTTGCAAAAGTGTCATTATGGCTCAAAAGAGGATTCAAAATCCTTCCTAGGAATGATGCCAAGATGTTATCACACAATCTGTAGCTTGGGAAAGCCCAACCCAATCCACAGAAGTGTGACAACTATGAGAGTACCTACCCATTGTCACCTTAGATAGACACTCCCCCCACTTTAGTGATGATGAAATCACAACAAGGGGGGAATTCTGGTGACCCTAGGGGGATTGAGATGGAAAATTAAATAATGATGAAAGTCCCCTATAGGTCAAGCTTGGAGGTGAGGATAAGGCTTGAGAAAGAGTCAGGTGGAGGGAGAGTGGTTTCCAAGTGTTGAGTACCTGCAAAACAATGTTAGCCCTACCCGAAACAAGACAAATGATGATAAGCCAAGCCTTAAATCAATGGGAAATCAACAAGATAAGCTCGTTGTCCCAAAACTACAACATATATCAGATTTACGATAAAAAATAACAAGTTATAACAACTACACAATTAACCATAAAAAACATCAAATAACTATTTGATGATCAAACCCTAAACATGTAGATAATATTCCAATACTTAAAGTCAAGTTTTGATGGAAAAATATGGTTGCAAAAATATTTTATCAGAAATAAATTAAGGCAGCCTTGTGGCTGTAGCAAAATTTTGCTACAACAACAAGTTCTAGCCACTGAAATTTACAAGCAAGGTACCTAAATATGAAAGCCCCCGACAAGGAGAATAATTAGCACTAATTACTTGCAATTTTCAGCGGTAGAAAGAGTAGTAAAAGATGACCAAAGAGTGATTTGATGCAGCCCTAATGGGTGTAGCATTAATTTATTACAACAATAAGAATTACTAGGATAAATAAGATGCCCTTATGACACGAGGATGCTTATAACACGTGAAATCAATTCCAACTTAGACAATTGCAATATCTCAACAATTCACTCATACCAATGCAATGATTTTATTTCTCCAATGTAAATTAGACTAGTGCCTTGTAAATTGGGTGAGGAAAAGTCTTGAGAAAGAGTCAGGTGGAGGGAGAGTGGTTTCCAAGTGTTGAGTACCTACAAAACAATGTTAGCCCTACCCGAAACAAGACAAATGATGATAAGCCAAGCCTTAAATCAATGTGAAATCAACAAGATAAGC
The DNA here is from genome assembly GCA_000966675.3 of Picea glauca. NCBI lineage: Eukaryota > Viridiplantae > Streptophyta > Pinopsida > Pinales > Pinaceae > Picea > Picea glauca. The sequence goes on along the minus strand of JZKD02S1676353.1, from coordinate 101,377 downwards.
TCGTTGTCCCAGAACTGCAGCATATATCGGATTTACAATAACAAATAACAAGTTATAACAACTACGTACTTAACCATCAAAAACATCAAATAACTATTGGATGATCAAACCCTGAAGATGTAGATAATATTCCAATACTTAAAGTCAAGTTTTGATGGAAAAATAGGGTTGCAAATATATTTTATCAGCAATATATTAGGGCAGCCTTGTGGCCGTAGCAAATTTTTTCTACAACAACAAGTTCTAGCCACTGAAATATACAAGCAAGGTAGCTAAATGAAATCCCTTGACAAGGAGAATAATTAGCACCAAGTACTTGCAATTTTCAGCGGTAGAAAGAGTAGTAAAAGATGATCAAAGAGTGATTTGATGCAGCCCTAATGAGTGTAGCATTAATTTATTACAACAATAAGAATTACTAGGCTAAAGAAGATGCCCTTAGGGCACAAGGATGCTTATAACACGTGAAATCAATTCCAACTTAGACAATTGCAATATCTCAACAATTCACTCATACCAATGCAATGATTTCATTTCTCCAATTTAAATTAGACTAGTGCCTTGTAAATTGGGTTATGGGGTTTCTTGTATAAAGGCTAGGGTTTGTTACTTCTCTAGGGGTGTAAGCCTTTTTACTCCCTAGAGCAAACAAAACGTAGCAAGGCAAATCTAGTAGGGTGTAAGCCTTTTTACTCCTCCTAGCAACTTTTGCAAGCTTATTCAATGAAAACAATGATAGATCTTGGTGGAGGGTGTATGCCCTTATACTCCTCTAAGATTTTAGCAAAATTAACCTTGCAACCAAGAAATAAACAACACATAGCATAAATTCCTTACCTAGTCCAAGAGATAACAAGATAAACCCTTCATTACCAAGAATATTCCATCACATGAGCAAGAACAAGACATTCAAGAGATAGCGACTAGTTTATTCCTCCAATAGACAAGTAGTGACATCCAAAATTGCATAAGAAATAGAAAGTGTGAATTTCTCAAGTAGGGCGAAGATTTCAGCCAAGTAATATGTAATTCTTAAATGTGTTATGTTTAAAATGAAATGAGCAAGACCTTTATTTAAAGAAGGTATTGCAAAACCAATTTGTCCACTTAACTAGGGTAAAACACAAATAAGGGAGGCTGACCTCCTTTATGTTACCCTTTACATCTTAAAATTCAAATATTACATAAAGTAAATCCCCTTTAAGGGTGATTTCATGCCCTAAAGGGTGACGTAGATCCTCCTAGGAGAGACGTTTTACCTCTAAGTGAATTCGTTGGGGCTCCAAACACCTCACATCCTGTCCTCAAGTGCTTCAGTGCAAAACAAGTGTCCTTCTCTCCATCAAATCATGCCACATCATCATCAAACCATGGAACCCCATCATTCCCTATCCCTCCATGTGATGTCATAGGGCTAGAAGGTGGCGTCCTAGGCCTTCAAAGGCCAATGTTTGGGGCTAGGAGTTTTAACATTCTCTCCTCATGGTCTCCAAGTGCCTCCAAAGGCAACACTTTGTCTCCATGTGCCCAATGAGAGGGGGCACATCATCCATCCTATGGCCTTCATGCCACAAATGAAGGTGCAAGGAACCTTGTGCCTCCATGTTCAAACTTTCACCTATCAAGGGCTTGCAAGGGAAAACAAGTACGCTCTCCAAGGGTCCACAAGTCACAATATCATGCTAAGTAATCCATATCTAATAAAAGAACTACCCAAACATGTGCATCAAATACCCCCTTTTCAAAATAAACAAATGCTCAAAGACCTTATGCAATTTTCCAAATTTATATATGGGAGGGGTGTCATTAAGTTCTATTGGGTGAACCAATTCCTCAAGTAGGGGATGTTCCCAAGGAGAAACCTTTCTAAGTCATGTAGTGAATGCAAGGTGGATGGGGTTAGACTTCTAGGTATGGGGTTTCATGACATATAAGGGCTTGTATTGTCTCATTTATGGGTTCCTTTGTTGAGGGCTAGCCACATCCTTTTCTCTCTTTTTGTTTTTAAAGAATATTATTCCAAGCACTTTATTATTTATTTTGCACGTGTTCCCAACTTGAAGACAATAAGGGGCACTAAAAAGGAAATGCATAACCCACACACACTTTACCTTGGTTTACATGTTTTTCCAAGTTGAATTCAGTAAGGGGCACTAAAAAGGAAATGCATAGCCCACAAACGCTCTAACTTGGAAGGAATTATGAACAATTAGTTATTATCTTATGGGTCCCTCATTTTCTTTTGAAGAGGCATTTAATTGCTCTTCGGATTCGAGGGCAAGATTTTATTGCAAGATGTTCTTGATAGGGAACCTTCGAGCCTAATGGTCCCTTCTTCCCATGAAATGAGGTACATGCCCTTCTTGGGTCAATAAGCCCGAAAACATAAAATATGGGGGCACGAAAGGGAAGAAGTGATGGAAGGTGGCAAGTGTGAGCGGGAATGGTACGCTGACCCTGTTGGATAATTGGTTGTCATTGATGTTAACATACGTGGTTTTCATTGATGTCAACATATGTGACAGGTATAATTGAATAAGTTCCAAAGTGGTCCCCTTATGGTGTAGCTTTAAGCATGGCCCTCACGGGAAGACACTTTGAAGAAGTCTACAAGAAACCCATATGTGTGGTCATGAAGCCCAAAGTTGTTTGAGGAATAATGACATGAAGGACATTGTAAATGCATGTAACACCCTCATAAATGGATATTCCTCTTCGTTTCGTTTCCAATTGTAGGTGGTATGTCACGTGGTTCCTCACGGTTGAGGAGAAATTACCTCTTGAAGATGGAAGCCCCAAAGTATGGTTAAGAAGCCCTAAACAATTGTAACAAGAAGTGACAAGTCGGCCCCAAATTAATTAAAAGAAAAAAAATTGTTCCAAACAAGAAGTTACAATTCGTCCCCATTGCAATAAATATTAAAATAAATATCAAGGATGTTGTTGGTAAAGTCAGCCTCAATGGAATAATCATTAAAAATTAAATTGAATTTTATTTGGGTCAAGTCGACCCTAAAAAGAGGGTGCCATATCTAGTATAAATAAGGAACCTAGGAGTTCATTTGTTACATTAAATCAAGTGATTTTTATTAGAGGTAACCAAGGATATTTGAGACAAATTTAAGAGGGAATATGAAGTGAATAAGGCCAAAATTACAAGGGATGATGAAGTCTTGTGATGATGTGTTCTAAGGTATGTCATTTAAAGGTCATCTTAGCATTTTCACTATAACGCTTTTTTCTATAATGATGCAGATAGAGAAGATTGGAGGCTATTGAGAATATATATCAAGGTATATGGGGTAAATTTTTTAGCTTCTTGGCCATTTTATTTTTGGAGATACACTCTGTGAAAGATAAGGTTTTTGACTAGTCCTCAAACTAGTCTCAAACATGTGTTTCAGGTAAAATAGTCATAACTTCTTCATAAAGGATCCAAATTATTTGAGACCAATTTTAGTGGAACGAAAACAATCCTTAGTATCTTGTGTGCGAGTTTCATAATCAGATATTAAAAATTGAGCGTGTGGCACACTGTACAAGTTTGCTCTCCAGAATAAGCTAGAATTCAACAAGGTTTTCCATTTTCGCTATAACTTCTGTTGTGAGAAGTTTCAAACCCTAAAATTTTGAGGATATGGAAGAAATATCTCATAGTATCTGTGGTTAAAATTTCATACCTTCATTCATTACATGTATGGAGTTATTCTTGTTGAAAGTTAGGGTTTATGACTAATCCAAAACTAGTCCCACAAGACTGAGATAAGGTTTGATGAAGATGCTATTCTCTTGTTGCTGAAGTTGAGGAAGAGCTATAGGTATGTAATTTTGTATATCAGGTCTGCTACAAGATTAGAGTTATGCTTTACATGTGTTATTGAGGGTTATATTTGTGGTACATGCTTGAGGCATGTCTTGATGATGCCGGTACATGATATGGTACACCTTTGTGATGATATGATACATTGTTAGAAGTATATCTTGGCTATCTTGGTATCTGGCTTGGTATATGTCATGGTGATGTTATCACATGCTCGAGGCACATCTTATGGTACTTAGCTAAGGATCTTCATTGATGATATCTTATGGTACATGGTGTATGGAATGATTGAGACATATCATGAGTGATATGGTATATGGTTGATGTATGGTAGGTACATGGTTGATGTATGGTAGGTACATGGTTGATGTACATGGTATGGTACAGGTTCTGGTACATGGTTAATGTACATGGTATGGTACAGGTTCTGGTACATGGTTGATGTACATGGTATGGTACACGTTCTGGTACATGGTTGATGTACATGGTATGCTACAAGTTCTGGTACATGGTTGATGTACATGGTATGGTACAAGTTTTGGTAGATGGTTGATGCATGGTATGGTAAAGGTTTATCTACATGGTTAATGCATGAAATGGTACAGATTGATGTACATGGTTGATGTACATGATTGATGGTTGCTCTACATGGTTGATATAAATGGTTTGGTGATGGTTTTGGTATCCATGTGAGTGGATATAGTTACATTTGGTTGATGATGGTATATCAATGACAATGACAGTGACAGTGACATTAACAGGTTGGATGATTGGTTGATCATCAGTGACAGGTTGATGTGACAATGACAATGATAGGTTGGTTGATGTATTAGTGGCAGTGGAAGTTACAGGTTGATTAGTGGTAGTGACAGTGAGTCTACACTTATATTTTGGGGTGGCAGAACGGGGCAAGGAAAGGGGGTTGTAGCCTCCTTCCGATTGGTGCCAAAGAACTCAAGGAGTTGGAGATTCCTTCAGGTTGGAGCTTATAAATTAGGGGGTTTTAACCTCCTTCCGGTTGGTGCCAGAGAACATAGGGAGTTGGAGCTTCCTTTAGGTTGGTGCCTGCAAATCAAGGGGTGTTAGCCTCCTTCCAGTTGCAATTGGAAAATTCAGGGAGTTGTAGCTTCCTTTAGGTTGGTGCTTGTAAATAAGGGGGTTGGTGCCTCCTTCTAGTTGGTGCTGGAGAATTTGGAAGTTGGTGCTTCCTATAAATGTATTCTTGAAATATATAAGAAATCATTCCATGGTTTTCGCCCATTTGGGTCTCCACATAAATTATGGTGTATTATGTATCTGATGCGATAATGTTGAATTGTACTGCTTATGGTTATATGCTCATGATATATTGAATGCAATCATAAATGATATACTACTGATAAAGTTGAAGTTTATATATTGTGGTTTGAAGTGGTAAAAAGTGCTCATACTGATTCACCCCCCCTCTCAGTATTCCAACAAACCCTTCTAGGAGACCCCCCAATAGCACCCTTTTCCCCAAGGGTGGCCACTTACTAGGAAACCATGACACTCACTCGGGTGAAATAGAGAAAAAATCATAATTTCCAAGTAAATGTTTTCAAAATAAAGAAAGCACCCCTATCAACATGTTCAAATGCTCCAAATATTAAAATGACACTTACCATGACACCAAACTGGTTACCTCATGAATCAAGACCTGTTGTCCTCTATGGATCAAGCTGGGTGTGGTGGATGGTGTTGCCATCGATGGATGGTGACATGTGGTATTTTAGGGGGCTCTTCCTGCTCATTTTCCTCTCGGTACTCAATGTCTGCAACTTGAGGGCCTCAAGACATCATCTCCTTAGTTATCCCTAGGAATGGGGGATAACAGTCCCTAACATGCCCTTCCCCTTAAAAAAGAGACTTGTCCTCAAGGCTTAAGATGAGGATATTACTGGTAGAAGAGTAGTCGACTCCCAATTTGCATATTCTAGTGGAGTACCTTTCCATTGAACTAATAATTCCTAGGTGGTGCGCTCACGTAGACGATGTTCTCGCTAGTCCTATATGTCTTGTGGCTGCAACCAAATGGAATATTCTTCATCCAACTCTGGTAGACTGGTATGAGCATGGAACTTGGTCCCAATCACTTTATTTAACTAGGATATGTGAAAAACATGATGTAGCTTGGAGTGACTGGGAAAATATAACTGATAGGCTACTGGCTCCACACGTTTGAGAATAATATAAGGACCATAAAATTTGGGGTCAAGTTTCTGTCACTGCTAATATTTGAGCGAAGTCTGCTTGTACAATTGTAGACATAGAAACACCTGGTCCCCTTCAGCGAATTGACATTCAGAATGACCCTGATCGACCTATTGCTTCATGAGGTGCTGATCCATGACCAAATTTTTCTGAGAGTACATAGAATGGTCATGCCGGTTGTAAGATTGTGGTCAACCTATTAAACCTTGGTGACACCTCACATGTATGGAAGAACCGATGGTGGATTATGTCGATAGACTGCTTCAAAGGGAGTCATGTGAGTAGCCATATGGTAAGAGGTGTTATACAACCATTCAAATAAGGGTAAGCACCAAACCCAATGATGTTATCGGTCTGATGAAAAACACCTCAAATATGTTTATAGATACTTGTTGACTGGATCTGTTTGGCCATCCGACTGGGGATGATAGGTTGTGCTGAGATGCAATTGGGCTCCTTGGAGACTGAATAATTCTTACCGGAAATTACTGGTAAAAGTTGGATCATGATAAAAAACAATAGAATGAGGCATTCCATGGAGTTTGAAGATATGATCCATAAACATTTGAGCCACTGTAGATGTTGTGAATGAGTGTTGAAGAGCACAAAATAAGCATATTTGGAGAGATGATCCACTACCACCATGATGACTGACTTATTTCCTTATTTGGGTAAGCCCATAATGAAATCCATAGAAATATCTGTCCAAATAGTAGATGGAATCAGAAGCGGTTGGACTGTGCCTGGAGCTTTGAGAGTCTCGCCCTTATTGCATTGACATATATCACATTCGACCATAAAGGTGCAGATGTTCTATTTCATACCATCCAAGAAGAAGGAACGTTTGACCCATTCATAATTTTTGGTAAAACCCGAATGCTCTGCAATAGGAGACACATGAAACTCAAAGAACACCTTGGGTTTAAGGGCCGACTGTTTGCTTAAATATAGGCGACCCTTATAGCGATACTCTTCATTGTGCCAATAATACCCTGGAGCAGCTTGGGGATCTTGTTGTAGTTTTTGGATGATGATATAGATTTTGGGGTCTTGCAACCATTCCTAGTGAACAACCTGAAGGTAGTCGACAATAATTAATGAGAGGAAAAAAAGGGACCCTTCTTCTTCATATTTCGTAGAAAGAGCATCAACCACCAAATTTTCTTTTCCCTTTTTGTTAATGATCTCATAATCATACCCAAACAGCTTGGTCACCCATTTTTGTTGCTCTAGGGAGGAAACACGTTGTTCTAGGAAGTACTTGAGGCTTTGGTGGTCCATTTTAATTTGGAAGCATTGTCCCAATAGATAAGGGCGCCATAGATCCACTGCATGAAAAAAAACCACCATTTCATTTTCATAGATCGATTGGACCAAATGTAGCTTTGACAACTGTTCACCGGTGAAATCCAAAGGTCATCCATCTTGCATGAGGACTGTGTCAATTCCTCTCCCTAATGCATCACATTCTAGAACAAAGGTCTTGGTGAAATCAGGTAGGGCTAGTACATGAGTAGTGCACATAGATTCTTTCAAAGTTTGAAAGGATTGTTCAACTACTAGAGTACAACTGAAAGCATTCTTTTTAAGGAGAGTTGTTAAGGGGGTCACAATTTTTCCATAATTTTGAACAAATTTGCGATAATATCCCGTTAAACCTAGGAAACCATGCAGACTTTTAAGACTTTTAGGGTGAGGCCAATTCTTCATAGCTTCAATTTTCTTAGGATCCACCCTTACACCATCCTTTCCAACAATATGACCTAGGTACTCAACTTTAGAGACGCCAAAAACACATTTACACTATTTGAGGAAAAGTTTGTGTTTGGAGAGGAGATGGAGAGCTTGGTCGAAATGGGTGAGATGGCATGGCCACGTTTTACTATAGATGAGAATATCATCAAATAAAACTAACACAAAGTGATGGAGGAAAGGATGAAAGACATGATTCATGAGACTTTGAAAAGTAGAGTGGGCATTACAGAGACCTAAGGGCATGACCAAGAACTCATAGTGGTCCTCATGAGTGTGAAATTCTATCTTGGGGATGCCTTCCTCTTTCATACGTATCTGGTGGTAGCCAGAATGAAGGTCGAGTTTGATAAAGTATTGAGCCCCACTGTGTTCATCCAAAAGGTCATCTATGACGAGAATGGATAATTTGTCCTTGATGGTAAGTTTGTTGAGGGCACACAAATAAGGACAGATGATCCAAGTGCCTTCTTTCTTGAGAACCATGACCATAGAGGAAGAATAGGGGTTGATACTATGATAGATAACACTTGCTTCTAACAATTCATGGACATTTTTCTCAATTTCATTTTTTTGAGCAAAGGGATAACGATAAGGGCGAACATTGGGAGGACGACTTTCCATTATTAAAGGAATGGAATGATCATGGTTGCTAAGGGAGGGGGGAAGGTCTTGGGGGGTTTGGAAAATAGTGTGATGATGTGAAATGATATCTTGAAGGTTGGGGTGTCTCAACTGCTTGAATGGAATGGAGTTGGGAAATGATGCCAGAATGACCTTTTTTGAGTAACTTTTCCATGCGATGGGAACTGATGATCTATGGAGAACCTGTTGCAATGCCTTGGAATTTATACTATTGGCCTTCCTGTTGGAATTGCATGGTTAACTCCTTAAAATCCATGAGTATGGGTCCAAGGGTGCGTAACCATTCAACACCAAGAACAATGTCACAACCATCCATGTCTATGGAAAACATGTGAGATTTCAGGTTATACTGACCAATTTGTAGGCACACATTTTCACAACGCCATTGACATTTCATGGAACCACCATTGGTAATCATGATTTAAAAATTGTTGACAACATGAATCTAGAAATTAAATTCTTGGGCAAGGCGGCAATGAATGAAATTATGAGTGCTACCACTATCAATGAGGATGATGAATTTCCTATGCTTAATGTAACCAATTAATTTGAAGGTTTGGGGAGCAGAAAAACCAGTGAGAGCATGCAACAAAATCATTGGTTCAACTTCAGGAAAATAAGAGGGAAGCTTAATATCATCAGCTGGGGGTAGCGTTGCTTAAGGTGAAACCTCATAATCTTCATCAAAAACATCCTCGAAAATGGCCATAATTTTTTTTTGTTCTTTACACTTGTTCCATGGAAAGTATATATCATCACAATTATAACAAAGAAACTTGAGTTGGCGTTCAACCATTTTTGCCCGTGTTAAATTTTGGACCTTGATAGAAGTGGCCTAAGGGCAGGGGTGTTGTGGTTAGGGAGAGGAACAAAAGTGGGTTTTCTTCTCTAGACCAAGATGACCTGTTGTGCCTCCTTGGCACGCTTAGTGGCTTCCAACCAAGTCTGGGGGTGAGCCATGATGAACTGGGTGCAAATTTCTTCCTTTAGGCCACTGATAAAGCATTCCTTGAAGAAAGCATCTGACATGCCCTCTGTGCAGAAATCCAAGTGCTCAAAGGTAGTAATAAAATATTCCACTATTCTAGACTGTTTCAACTTGGTCAGACGTCCTAAATGGTGGGTGTATGTGTCAAAGCGTTCATATATCTTTGCAACAAACTATGACCGAGAAACATACCCTTAACGTCTATTTCAATTCCATTGCCACCATTGCCATCGTTCCAAATGAAAATAGAGAATTCCATAATAAGGCTTGGTTAACTCATTAGTGATACCATGCAAGGAGAAATAATGTTCCATATGAGTAAACTAGACTTGTGGATTCGAGCCATCAAATTTGTTGACCTCGAGTTTGGGAAGATGGGGGTCACGAAGTAGGGAGTTGGAATGAGAGTGTAGAGGCTGGTTGGAGTCAACACTTTCAGTATAGAGAGGTGCGTTAGAGGAGGAAGGACCCTAGAATTTGTTCATGAATTGGTGTAGAGTGGAATGGACTTCAACAATTTGGCTATCGAGCTATTCTTGGATAAGGTCCATTTTTCCATGAATGGCTAGAATGACCCTATTGACTTGGGCCTGAAGGGAAGTAAGGTCATTACTCATTTTCTAATTTGTTTCTTCTTGGTGGGTGGGAGCCATGAGGGGATGAGGGGTGGTTCCATGCAAAAAAAGCAGATAAGTGATATATACCATGATGATCAGGCCAACGAGAGGAGACCAATGGGATAAGTGGGAAATAAGGGTTTTGAGAAGGGTATGGGTCCACCGGGAGAAAAAAAGTTTAAAATGATAGGTATCACAATGATAAGGGTGAAAAGAGGAATCCAATGAGGTAAGTCTCGAATAAAGGTGCGGGAAGGACCCAAACCTTTTTTTTAACTGCTGTGGAGTTATACTCCGGCCTAAATAATAATGTAGAGTCGAAATGCCCAAATTATTAATAGAAAAAAATGTGTAGTAATTTTGCAACCATAATGCAGGAGGTAAGGTTGCACGACAATAGATCTTGAATGTTCCTTTTCTGTTCTGTTTTCCTCCCAAGGGTTAGGGTTTTCAGGGTTCCTACAGACAAGGGTTTCCCTTGTGCTATAGTTCTCTGATATATGTGCAGGGTTGAATAGTAGTACTCTACCCAATATCTCAAGGCACCAACTAAGGAAGCTAGACCGTATCCTTACCCATACTACCCGATTACCTAAGTACTAGAGAGTATCTTCTTGAGTGTTGTTCTCGGTGGCACTATAGTAGTCAGGTGGCTGATCAGTTGATCTATGGCTAGTTTCAGGATACCTTGGGGGATCTCAATATACCAGAGGTACATGGAAGAGAAAGTATGTATACAAGTGTTGTCTAATGTGCTACCACTCGAAGGGGTACCAACAAGGGTTACAAAGACGTTCAACAATGTGAGCTTTAAAACCTCTTGTATTTCCTGCGTGTATGCTTCCTCGACCACAAATTTATGCACTCAATGAAAGATCACTATAGTTTAAAGACACCGGAACACGTCTCTACCCTGAAAAAAATTTAACCCACAATTCCTACCAAGGAAAGTGCTTTGATACCACTTGTAAGGTACCAAGTGTAATATAATATGTAGAAACAAGAATATTCAATAGATATCGATGGAACAACAAAATATTGAGAAGAGCAATACCAAAAATAATACCTTTATTCAAAGAAAGCAATGTTCACTTACCTCTTCGAGGGGGCAACCTCTAGCACAACATAGCTCTATTACAATAATGCTCAAGACAATCTTTCTCATGCCTCCCACTCTTATTTATACTAATTATATCTTATAAAGAACATTCTAGTGGAAGAATTTTTTAGAAGTGAAAGCTTCTATTAGGTGTTCTTACATTGACTTGTTCATATTTATTAAATAGGCCTTATTAACTAATGTAAGCTTTTATTACATGGAAAACATATTATTCTATCTACATGAAGGCTTAGGGATGTTAGGTCCTTAACAAGATATTTTGGAGAGAATCAATAAATAATTGACATTCAAATAATATAATCGATTGAGTGGTCAACAGAGCATTATACTAGTTAGTTGGGTCAATAAGGGTAGTCAACTAGTGTGTAGGTCAAGGAAAAATTCAAGTACATTACACAACCTAGCAAATTAAATTTGAACATGTCTTCATCACTTCAAGGAAGTTAGTTATACCTTGATGTTATATATAGATGGTCTTATGGATCAATCTATTATAGAAGTTTTTCCTGTGTTTTCATCTATGCTGAGATGTGATCACTTGTGCTTAAGTGTTGCAACAATGTATTTAGACACCACTTCTTCTTGAAATGTATAACTTCTTGATCTATTAATTCCCTAGTTCTCGAACACTTTCCTCAAATTGTCACATGCTTCCTTTTTATTCCTCGAGCATGTGCAACACTTTTTCACTATTGGGATGGCCATCACACTTTGATTTTTTACGCTCATTTGTGTTATGCTTGTTTGGTGTACTCACTTAATTAATTATTTTAGGGATGCCACTGCATCAAATTTCCTTTGCAAATAAAACAATGTTCATCCAAATGTTGATCTTGCATCCTTAGCCTATTTTGCCATTGACTTCCTCTTGCAAAATTTCTAATACTTTTCTTTTGAAATCAAAGTATTGTTTGCATATGATATGTTCTTCCACCTAAATAGAGTCTATTTAACTCTGCACCCCTATTCTTCATTATCTTCTTGCCCCAAATCTTCTCTATTTCATTTGGCTTCTTCTTTGTAATTTGTATGCACCAATTTTCATCCACACTCATTTCTTCAATTGCTTCATCATCTTCTATGACAATGTCTTCTTCTCCATACTCATATACATCTACAACATTGAAAATAAGTAATATTTCAAACTCCTTGGGCAACTCCACCTTGTATGTGTTAGCACCAAATTTCCTCTCAATCTTACGTATTCTAATCTTCTTCACATTCAACATGTTGTAAGCACCCTTGGGATAGTGCTAGATTTCTTGACATGCGACATGACCAAATCAACAACTATAATTGACTTAAACCTTATATGTGCATTTGCATGCTCCTTTTAATCATTTATCCTTTTTGAAGAGTTATAATTCATATAGGATGTAAATATTAGTATAATTCATAATAAATGAATGGTTGATAGATACAATGAGCTTTGTGATAATATACTTATATGCATTGACTAGTCATGAAGGTAAAGGGTTGTGTTACTTAGTTTATGTAATTAACATATTATTATTATTATTATGTAATATTTATTTATGTATTTTATATTCATTACATTATCTATCCCTTCAAAGATGTTTTTTCCTCAAAGCATTTTATGGAAAAAAACATGTCTTCATTTTGGCCTACAATGCCTTCTCGTGATTCTTTGTTCTTGAAGTTGTGATGGTTAAATACACAAGTTGATATGATTTATGAAGTGTTGAGCATAATTCTCATATTGTAAAAGGGTTAGACCACCCTAATTCAATTTTTTATGATAATGCACGTCGAGAATTTCTGTGATTTGAGGGATGATAGGATTCCACAACTGAGCTTCCTTTTTTTTTTTTGTGACTCAAGGAATCAACAACTAGTCGGGCTCGTACTCACGTAACACAGGATCGAGTTATCCGACTGCTACCATTATAACGTGACACACAAAGTAAGCCGAGGTTTCAAACTAGTGACTTCACATAACATAGTGCCTTAACAATACACTCCATCACCGACTGCCCTACATGCCAAGGGCACAACTAAGCTTCTTTATGAAATACTAGGATCACCACTTATTTTTTCATATTGATTTCATCATTGGTGAGTTAATTGAATAATATGATCTCTACTATAATTAGGATGATGATAAGTCATCCTTGTATCTTGTGTCTTTTTTTTTTTGGAATATTCATCTTTAGATATTCTTTGTGATTTGTTGATTTATACCATTTAAAATAAACATATTTCCATTTTTTTTATGTTGATTGGATCTAGCTCAGTTCCTTTCTCTCATTTGGTTTTTTACATCTATCAACTTCTTTAATTTAATTGGATCTATTATTGTTTCTTTATTGATAAGTGTTTTTTTTTGACAAGTTGATCTAATTTTTTTTTTATGTTGTGTTCTCTTCTCATCCTTTAACTTAGTGATTTGTATGATCAAGATTTGATTATAATTTTCAAAGTAGAAATTACTTCATCTTTATTAGTGACAACCTTGTCAAAAAAAATTCCGACTATCCCAATTTAGATATTGAGATTCTTCATGGCATCATTGATATCTCACCACTTCAATTTTTAATTTATCAACTTCTCTAGTAAAGTCTGTATTCCTAGATCATAAATTGATATGTGTAAGGGTTTTCTTGAGACAAATCGCTCTTAGTCTCACAATTTATTCTTTTAATTGTGCACATCCATTATAATATGACTATGCCACAATTACTATAAAATACCCTTACTTCATAATTTGATTCACGTAAAAAAAAGTACCTTCCAAATTTATATTTATATCTATAAAGTAAATTGTATACTTTTTAAGATGGAGAGGATTAGTATAATACTTAACCTAGACTTACGTATGTCTTCAAACTTTTATTATGTGTAATGTTACCACTATCACTTAAATCAAATTTAATATTTCCTTAGCAAGACAACTTAAAACAACCCACATTATATTATAAAATATCATATCATATTATATTTGATATTATATTTTTACTGAGATTATACACTTCACATTTGGTAGCAAGATTCCTACATCTATGGGCATAGTTGGCAATTATTTCTTCCTTTCGTGCAGTTAAATGTAAAATATTAACAATGCCATTAAGACTATAACCGTTTTTTCTTTCCTTTCCATTTAGGGGATGACTGTGCAAGGTATGTGATCTTTGCAAGGCAATCTATTTGAAGATGTCTTCTCCACGATAATGGCACTATTTATTAATAAGTCTCAATGATTGGTGTCAATTGGGTCTACCTCGGGCGGATAGGAGATATGGTTGTTAACCTCCCCACCCAGGTTCAATTCCCGTAAGTGATATGTTGAGCTCTTAAATGAGATATTATGGTGTTGGCGAGGTACCAACAACCCCTCTCTTCCTCTCTCTCTCTCTTGGGCCTAGAAAGTGGGGCCAATTATATTCCTTGGGAAGTTCCCAATGACCAAATTGGTCAGTCAATTGGGTATAACTTGGGTGGTTGGGAGAAATGATTGTTAACCTCCCCACCCAATTTCAATTTTTGTAAGTGACATGCTTAGCTCTTGAATGAGATATTGTGGTATTGGCAAGATACCAATAACATCACTCTTGCCTTCATGCTTAGAGGGACAGGTCATTTATATTCCCCAAGCGGTTCCTAATGCCCAAATTTTTAAAAAAATCCTTGGAAAAAAATTCCTGATGATTGGTGCTTTGGTTTTCTCTCTCTAGATCTTATTATTTAGCATACATTATTCTCCCACATTGACATGACTTGTCTTAATGGTCCAATGTCTACTAATTGTTATTTGTCTCTGTTCTCTGTGGGTTTTGTTGTAATGGTTGAGAACTATAGCTTAGACAAGAATTAGTTCGAGACATTTTCAAAAAACAATTCTATTTTTGAAAAAGATATTCTATTTTGTAATTCATTTTAGTTAAAAAGTGAAAGTCTTATTTTTAGCAGTTGAGTCTAAAATGTGTATTTCATGCATGCATGACTTAGACTAGGAGTAATATCAAAAATAGATTATGGTTTTGGTCTCAGCTAAAACTATAAAGACAAGTTAAGAGAGAGAGTTAAGACACACTTGAACACTTGAGTAGTTGAGCATATTGAGTGACAAAGAGAGGGAGAGAGAGTAGGTAGCAAGGAAAGAGGCATTTCCAGGCAACACACAGTCTCGTACAAGGATTCACACAAATTCGTACAGTTGTATGGGAGTCCATATAGTTGTACACAAAATGTTGTTCGGTTTTGCAAACAGGTCCATACAATGGTATATACATGTCATATAAACAATCTTACAAGATGTACAACAATTTTTTGTTGTTACGGGTTTTTTCCAATAGACTGTCTCTCTCAGTCAGGCTATACAAGCTTAGTTCAAGGTGATTTCGGTAACCGTGCAATGTTTTTTTGTGGAGAACATGTGGAGGTTTCCTTATAAGTTTTTCAAAGGAATGAAAAGCTATAATTGAAGGAGTAATTAGCGATGAATGTGTGAAATTAATTTTTATGTTTATGCTATTTGATTTTCAATTATTGTGTGATTAGTGCTATGGTATGGAATTTATTTATGCAATAATTAAATTCAACAATCTACTTTTTTGATTGAGATCATACATAATTTAGTCACCTAGGGCTTGGGAATTTTGACATGGCATCAGAGCTTATTTCTGTAATTGAGATTATCTAGGATTTGTAGTGGTAAATCAATTGCAAGGAAGGAGCAACAATGGGAGGGTTTCAAAGTTATATTTTTAGATTTGAGAGATTTTTCAATATATATCAGAGATGGCAACAACGTGCCTCAAGTTTGAGGACATATTGGATCGTGCCTTGAATTTATTATCATGGAAGGTGAGGATTACAATCTTACTAGAAGAGAATAATCTCTCGGATATTATCAAGAGCATTGTAACTCCGCCTATAGATCGACAACCATTGATACCTCACAACAAGAGGGAAGTGAAGGCCAACTAGATGATCTTGGATGCCATAAAGGATCATTTTAGCCCTCATGTATCCGAGAAGAATACAACGAAGGAGATTTTCGATGCCCTGGTAAGTCTCTACCAGAGTTAGAACATAAACAAGAAGATGGTATTGCAAAACAAACTCAGATCCATAGTGATGACCGGATCAAACACAGTGACCAATTACCTCATGAAGATCACACAAGTTTGTGATCAACTTGTAGTAGTTGGGGAGAAGGCTGAATATGCAGAGTTAGCGAACATGGCATTGAATGGATTCCTAGTTTCATGGGAACCATTTGTCAAAGGTGTTTTCACTCGAGAAAACCTTCTCGACTTTGAGAGGCTTTAAGATGATTGTATCCAAGAGGATACTTAGATGGAGTCAAAGGCTAAGAAGGAGGATGGTGAAGAGAAACTAGGTCTATTTGGTTAGTGAAATAAGGGAAAAGGTAAAGGAACCAACAAGGGTAAGGGAAAGAGTGAGGAGTCAACCTCATAGCCAATAAAGAAGGACTTGAGTAAGTCAACCTCATAGCCAATAAAGAAGGACTTGAGTAAAATCAAGTGCTTTAGTCTTCATAAGTATGATCATTATGCATCATAGTGTCCATTTAAGAAGGGTAAAGGGGAGAAACAATAGAAGCATGTAGCAACCTCTGCAAAAACTTAGATGAACGAGTTTGTTGCCAAGTTTGAGAAGGATTTCTCATTGATATCTTTCCTTTCTATCAACACGATTCTAAGGAATGCATGGTATGTGGAAAGTGGGGCATCTCGACATATGACATCAACCCAGTAGTTGTTTTCTAGTCTGAAGAAGAAATACTCATGAGTACAGGTTGGGCTTGGTGATGATGCCAAGTACCCAATAGCAGGAGTTATTACTATTCCCTTCAAGGTCGAGTCAGGTAATTATTTAGATTATGATGATGTCTTGTTTGTACAAGGTCTTAGGAAGAACTTGCTTTTAGTTTTAGTTATGGAGGATAAGGGATTTGCAATGGAGTTCAAGAACCAACAAGTCCTCATGAGATGGAAGGAATCTAGATAATATGAAAAATCCTTAGATGCTGATTAGTTTTTAAATACATATAAACATCTACTTGATCTTCAAAATAATAATGATCACTCGACTGTTTGCAATTTACATGTGAAATACTTATCTAACCATATACACTTTAATGATAAGTAACTTGCAAATAACTGAGCACAAAATGAACAACAACGATAATATCACATACACAAGTTTAATAACGAAGTTCACCCAATTTGGGCTATGTCTCTGGGTCCGCTTTCAATAGAGACCTCTTTATTAATGCTTAAATGCTTGTGTTTTACAATGACATTTTTCTGCATTTCTCAAACCCAAAAACATAGTGTACCATTGAATTCCCTGCGAAAAATAATTAAAAATAAGTATAAAGTTCTTAAAATTCTGTCAAGGGACCTCTCAACATGCTTTATGGTGTAGCCTCAAAGTCCTTGTATCCTCAGGCACAAACTTTGAGACATAACTTTGCATAAACGATGAGTTTGTCTGTGCAATTATTGATCTGTGAACCCATTAAATAGGGCACAAACCCACTAACCACTGTTCGCAATCCATGGTCAACCTTAATTATTTGTTAGGCGGGTCCCTAAAAAACCCGCGCTTGTAGCATAATTGGTTAAGTGTTGACACATATATGTGGTGGGTCGGGGGTTCGAGCCCCACCGACCACCGATCTATTTGTTATTTTTGTTGGTATATGGTTATAAAACCATATATATATA
>JZKD02S1676353.1:44863-83274 GCA_000966675.3 Picea glauca | reverse complement strand
CCCACCATGGTTAAGTAACTCTCGTGTGGCACGTTGGTAGTGGAGACTTTGGTAAGGTTTATGGAGGTCCCGGGTTTGACCCCTATCAACTCCATAATTTTGGTAAACCATGACCATTAATGGCCAATGGGAGGTCACCACGTGGCGACCTCTCATTGGTCTAACATGTCAACCAACGATTAGTCCACCTGGAGGTATGGATGTTGAGTCACGTGCCAATACAGTTACTGCATGGTCGTTCCATGTGTCACCCTTGCAGCGGTGACATGTGTCATTCCTTTTGACCCTGTTGACTTTGACCTTTGACTTTTTCCCCTAGTTTGACTAGTCATAAGTTTTGCATACGAACTCCGTTTGAGGCAATTTTTGTGTCGTTGGAAAGATATCGCCGATATATAAGCATTGATTATGTTTTGGAGAGAATTTGGGAGGATTGAAGTTTGAGCATTTTTCAACCATTCTGAACCTCTGTGGATGTTCCAGGATCATTCATGTTATCACTCTAAAAGTCACCCTAGACTGTAATCAAGTGAGCTTGGTAACATCAAAGATTTGTAAATGTAAATGAGTTTTTAGAAGGTCAAATGGACAAGACTCAGAATAATAAGGGTTTAACTCAGAAATCTGGGCAAGCATGCACAAGCAAATGAGGTCTTAATTAGCTTCAATCAATTGTTTAAGGATATATCTGGGTAGAGGAAAGATTTGATGAGAAGAATAAAAAAGTCTGCTATAAGCATCATCCCTTCTAGCATCTAGGTGAAGAAAAAGATCAGTCACAAGATCCTCTTGAAACCAAACATTCAAACCCTAAAAACATTTACAGTAGCATCATAATCAAACATGCATTATAATACAACTATAACATCTCATAAGAATCCTCTATTAATGAGCATTCAGAGTAAGAAGAAATAAGAAAATGAAGAGAAGCTAACTTCTACTAATAAAAAATTCTCAGGTCTTGTACATAACCAGAACACAGAAAACTTGGTCAAAAGATTACAACTCAGGAGCCCCAACTCAACCATTCGAACCACTGATAAAGCATTTCAACTATCTATTTAAAACAAAAAGGGAGGCAACAACTGGAGGTACGAGATGGCCTCATTCCCTTGAAAATCTCTAAGAGTTTATTTCATCTAACAACTTGGATAACAAACTATGCTAAAAAATAGGAAAATGTTGGTGACTAATCGAACCAACTTTCAAACTGATTTGATTCCCCTTTGTTGCGCAACTCCTTGTTAGCAATGCATCTTTCAATAACATGTGGTTGTCCTCATGATGCCAGCTGCCGCACTGCAATTTTCTCCATCATCATCCATCCAAAAAGTTGTTGGCCTTGTTGCGTATGTGTGCCAACCTTTATTCTCTGTGAAATATTAGGTGGCGCCTTTACGTAGCGCCACTATGCTACTCCTGTATGCAGACTCTGGTGTTTTTCAAAACTGTGAAAATGAAATCTTCATTCTGTTATGGTATTTGTATAGACAAACTTCTTTCCTTAGTATGCTGCACAATGTTGCATCCCTGTCTTTGCTGCCATATTCTTCCATCCAAGAACCTGGTATTGACTATCACGAGCATTGCAAGGAACCTGTTAATGCATACATTAATGAAATACCCAAAATCTTCAAGATAGAACTCATATCATTTGCAAGAGCGTTGTTATCTGCACACATAACTTAGGAAACAAGAACACTTTGTTTTCTTGTGGAAGAAGTCATGGATCCTTACTCACGGGCCAAGATAAAAGACAGAAGGAATATAGTCTTGCTTGAATTTGTTGAAGGAGTAATTCACAGATGGTGTATCTTTGCGCAAATTTTGTCTCTGCCAGAAATTAGGTAGCGCCTGCCAAAAAATTTGGTAGTGATCTGTGCAGCGCTCGTCGTTACACTACTCCCAGGAGAAAACATAGCGCCCAGAAGAAAATGCAGTGCCCAGGAGAAAACACAGCGCCCAGGAGAAAACACAATGCCCAGGAAATTTACAACACCCAGGGGAAAATGCAACGCCTAGGAAATGTGGCAGTGCATTGCACTCTGCACATCCATGCCTTGGCTTTGAGTATTGACTTAGTTGTTTGCCTCGTATTTTGACATGTGAACATGACTCGGGAGTTGACAGATTGATAAGCTTGATTTAGCATATGAACTCGGCTTTGATTTTGGGCCTTGTGTGTTGACAAGTAGGTTTATTGCGTGGCTAGTGTAAGAAATGAGCATGTGGCTTGGGTTTTAGAAAACTCTATGCTTCGACAATATGCAATAATTCTAAGCAATATGTAGTTTAGGCATAACTTAGCCATAGGGCATTAAAAAAGCATTTACCTCATATCTTCAGTAATGTGAGATTTTTCAAATATAAAATATATTTGAAGATACAAAGCATAGAATAGGGGTTTATCAATTTGTTGCATTTTTGTATTGTAGGTAAAAAAAGACAAAGGCCATAGGTTTTTGGAGAAAAAGATTCATGAATTAAGACTCTTCTTGACTCAATAAGGAAATTAGAGTTTATGAGCTAGGGCAAATGAGAAAAAAGATTTCAACATTTTAGCACAAGGATGCTAAAGACACTTAAAATCTCCATAAAAATTGAGTGCTAACAATTCCTCCCCATTGGAAGCCTTTTGGACCACCAAAAGTTTTGATTACTAAACAAATAGGTGAGGGTAGAGTTCCATCACCCTTTCGATCTCCATCCATTTTGATTTACTTGGTTTTACCCCTTTAAGACCAACTTGAAGATATTCCACAACCTCACTTTGAGGTCCTGATTCTTCTGTCGAGAATAACATCTTCTTGTAGCTCGTCCAAATACTCTTGAGAAAAATCATCAAATGCTGGAACCTGAATACTTTCATATTCATCTATAATCATAGGAGGCTCATAAAGCTTCAAATTCTCAAAATTTACCACTGAATACATTTGCATGTAGGCTGGTAGATCTAGATGAAAGGAATTAGTACCAATATTTTCTAAGATCTTGAATGGGACATATCAGAGTCACCGTATATTTTTACCTTCACTCTTCATTCTATCATTGTTGATATGTACCCATACTTGATCACCAAATTCAAACTGATGATCAACCCGATGTTTGTCATGCCTTGCCTTATATTTGGCTTGAATTTTCTCCAATTGTTCCTGTATTGTTTGATGTACCTGTTGAATCTTTTGAATGAACCTTTTAACTTTATCTGTATCATCATGTCCATATTCTTTACTTGATTTTCCAAAAACAAATTCCATAGGTGATTTAGGCAAGTAACCCAAACATAATTCAAAAGGAGTTCTAGTAGAAGAATGCATGGCATGATTACATGCATGTTGTAGATTAGGTAATTGTTCATCCCATAACTTAGGATGCTTGATGCAATATCCTCAGAGTAGATGTACCACTATTGTTTTTACCACCTCTATCTATCCATCTATACGCAGATGAAAATATATGATCTTATTTAACTTAGTGTCCATGAACTCCCATAAATGAAACTAAAACTTTCCCAAAAAATGAGAGTCTTGATCTGATATAATAGATGTAGGAAGTCCAAAATGAACCGATACATGAACAAAGAACGTCTGTGATGTCTATTCAGTCGTGACCTATTTCTTTCATGGCATCAAAATACACATCTTTTCGAACCTATCCACAAAAACATATAGATAATCATGACCTGTCTTGGACATCGATAAACCTCTTGCAAAATCTAATAATATACTTTCCCATGGATGAGAAGGTACTGGAAGTGGTGCATATAACCCCAACTTTTTGTTTCTAGGCTTACTTGTGGCACACATAACATAGCCTTTGATATGCTTGGAAATTATCTCATTAATTTGTGGCTAATAACAATATCTCTATAATCGTGCAACTATCTTACCAACCCCAAAATGCCAGAAATGAGAGATGTATGAGCTTGTCTTATTATACTTACTTTCATCTATGGGTATACAAAGTTTTCCAAAATGATATAACAAATTGTCATGCATATAATAATCTAACTGCTGATTTCCACGAGTCAATTCATCATATACATTTTTAAAATCATCATCCTTAGCATATTGTTCTGCATAACTTTCATGAGCTAGAGGATTATACCTTAGTATTTTCGATGCATTAATCATTGGTCTTGATAACATATCTGCAACCTTATTATGAATACCTTTATTGTACTTGATTACCAGATGAAATTGTTGTAAGAAACCCATCCACCTGAAATTTCATGACTGTTGTAGCTTGGTATGTGATTGAAAATACTGTAATGGCTGATGATTTTTATGAATAATTGTCTCCTTTCCCATTAAGTAATGCTTCCATTTCTTCACACTTTGTACCAACGCATACAATTCCTTATCATATGTTGGATAGTTAATCATAGCTTGAGTAAAATTCTCAGAATGATAACATATAGGTTTACCTCATTGCATAAAGACTACTTCCATGACATATTTGCTTGCATCAGTTTGAATCTCAAATGGTTGTTGTAGATATGGAAGAGCCAAAATTGGTGCGATGCTTATCTTTTCCTTCAATGTCTTGAAGGCTATCTACTGCTTTCCTCTCCATTGAAAGACTTGTTTTACACTTGTTAATGCATGTAGAGGTGATCTAGGTGGAAATCACTGGCCACCTGCCTATTATGCTAGCTCAAAATAGGGGTTTCCACCTTGATAGTTTTTCTACAACTTTTCAAGTCCTAAAATTCTGGGGCCATTTTGAGGCCCTAAACAATGATTTTTGGGCCTGCCATAATCACATTCTAGGATTTAGCCAAAGTGTGATGATAAAATGTGTATTCCTCAAATAGACCTTTCCAACGAGCTATCATGTGCCCCAAATGGAGATCGTATGCAAAAGTTACACACTTGGGAAGTTGACATATCAACTACCCCCATCGGGGCCGACAAACCTTTTGGCATTTCATCTTCCAGGGCTAGTTTTTTGGATTTTCTTTATGTTAGAAAGGCCTTTGGAGCCTCATTGTAAACATCATCATTTTGTTTTGAATGAGCATAGCCATCACATCTCTTCTTAGAGATAAGATGACACCATTCTAGCGAGTTCATTCACTCTATATTTTTACAGTTTATGTACATTTATGTCATTAATAAAAATATTTCATTACTGTATCTCAGTGTTTATTGCAATATCTCTATATAATTCATTGTTATATTTCTGCCTTTATTTCATTCTCAAAATAATCTGGATCAATGGTATGAGAGCATGCTACTCCTTTTCATTTCTTAGTGCATGTCCCCAACGAGGTCAAGGTATAGAGAGTTGGGTCTCGAGCTAGTTTTTCTTGAGGAAAACCGCTCTCACCATCCCAAGGAGCCTCCCATGGTGGAAGATAAGAGAGACGAGGGAGTAGAATATCGCATCAAGCTATTGCTCGTGGAAGCCCTCGCGCAACAGAGGAATGAGATGTTGGAGATTTTTTCCCAAATCCTTCAACGATTGCTGACAATAACAGGCGCGTCTTCGTCAAGTAGTCATTTTGGAGACACTGCCCCATTCAAGGTACAATTTAATTTTGATATTCCCATATTTGAAGGTTAGATCGATGCAAATGCTTTGGAAAAATGGTTAAATTTGCTAGAAGGTTATTTCTCTGTTCACAATTTTTCCAATAGAGAAAATATCACCTTTGTGCTCCTTAAGGTTCTCCCCCATGAAAAACATTGGTGGGAAACTTATTGGGAAAAAAATTTCACAGAGTATTCTAAAATATTTGGGGTCGAGCCCACTTGGGATTTTTTATGTATGCGGTCAAGGAGAAATATTACCCTATGGGAAACTATGATGACCAGTACATGAGATGGACTATGCTGCACCAAGAGAGGGGCCAAACAATGCCATAGTTCACAAATAACTTCCATACCTTACGCATCAATATGGGTATCAAAGACTCCAAGCGATATCTGGTTCTAAAATACCATAGGCCTCTACACAGGTACATCCAAATCGAAATGGATTTTCTGGACATCTCATCACTGGGAACAACTTATCGATATGTTGTCAAAATTGAGCAGAAATTTAAGCACTAGAACATGCGATAATTTGGGTCTGCAAATATGAAACAACCAAATTATGATAAAGGCAGCCCTAACTCACAAAAAAAACAACCTCAAGACAGCCAGTCCAAGCCGCAGGAAAAAAAGAGCAACAGGAAGACGAAAAAGGACACTGGGAAGTGGTGCGATTTCCACAAAATCCCTTGGCACAACATCGATGAATGTCGCTCAAAACAGTCATTGGTGGTTGATCTCAAAGAAACAAAGCTGAGCCCCAACTCAGAATCTGATTCAGACAATAATTAAAGGAGACAGATCATTGATGCAGAACCCACTACTATTGTCGCAACTGCAACAATCCAACCAGAACAACTAGAGGATCCTGAGGAGGGGGAGTGCCTCTTCCATTCACATATGTGGGTGAAGGGGACCCTACTACATTTTATTATTGATATAAGAAGCCAAAATAACCTCATCTCAACAGAGGTCATCAAGCAGTTGGATTTTTCAACAACACCACACCTGCAACCATACAAAATCGGATGGCTTCGCCAGGGACGAGATCTTCGTGTTAGCCAACAATGTCACTTATCATACAAGATCAAGCCCTTCAAGGATGAGGTACTATGTGATTTTTTCCCACTAGAAGTATGTGATGTTCTGTTAGGCCAACCATATACGTGGAAGCATCATTTTGTTTATGAGTCTAGACCCTATAGTGTCATTTTTACTTTGGGGGTTCATCTCTATAGGATACCAAAGGTAGTTCCGACTACTGTCTTGACAAAACAATTCTGCAAAGTAATATCTCATACCGAAAAGTTTAGGCTCTTCACGATATGTTTAGAAGAGAAGGACATTGCAATCACTGTAGCTTCAACCCAAGACCCTTCTATCCAACAGAAGCAGATCAACAAGATTGTAGAAGAGCAACAAGATATTCTTACTGCACCTACAAGGGTGCCTCCACACTATCCATTCAAGCAAAGGTATATAAAATCCCTTGATACTCTTCGTGTTGCATCTTCACCAAAAGAGTCCTCCTAGACTCATGCAAATCATGTAGCTAGATTGGTTAAATGGATCTAGCCCCACCAACAATAGGTTCATAACAACCTTCACCAACCTAAGCATGACAAATTCTTCAGCAAGGAAAGCAACTCACCAAGGTTCAGATTCAACAAAAGTTTCCCCAGGAACTTGACGCAAAGACCATTGATTCCTAAGGAGGGAAGAATGATACAGGTGGAAATCGATGGCCACCCACCTAATTCGATGGCTCAAAATAAGGGTTTCCACCTTGGTAGTTTTTGTTGGATCATGTTGTCATTGATGCCAATGGTTTGATTGATTGATGTCAAGTGATTTAGTGATTGATTGATGTCAATGGATTGATTGATAGGCTTGATTGATTGATGATTGATGAACTATGTGTATGCATTTTCCTTGATGAGAATGATAGATGTCAAGTGGAAACCATTCGATGAAGATGGATCAATAAGTTATCATTTATATGATGCATAGATAAAGATGGATCAATGAGTTGTCATTGATACATGATGAAGATGGATTCATCTGCATATGATGCATAGTTTGTTTGATGTGTAAATATGACTCATTATTTTCTTGTCATAGTTGATAAGAAGTACAAATGGATGAACTCCAAAGTGGTCCCCTTATGGTGAAAGCGCTCACGGGAAGACGCTTTGTAGTTGAGAGAACCCATGCTTGTATGTCGAATAATGAGATGAAGATCAATGTTTTTGTTGGTGAAACTATCCTCGATGGATCGTGCTTGTCATGCCATTTCAGGTGGTATGTGGAATGTCACATAACTCCTCACGGTTTGAGAGTTATGGCCCTATGAAGTTGAAGGACCCCCATATGATGGCTAGAAGCCCCATAAGGTCAAAGAAGTCAAAGTGCTTGAAAAAGAAGAAACTATTATTTAAATGATGAAGTAAAGTGACAAAGTCAAGAAGGATTATTTAAATAATAAAGTGAAGTGACAAAATCAAGAAGGAATATTTAAATGATAAAGTATTGGAGAACTTTCTATTTATGGAAAGTGGTTAACCCTAACATAAGGAAAATATGTTAAGTGACCTAGAGATGGGTTAAGTGACCTAGAAATGGATTAAGTGATCTAGATGATGAAAGTATAAATAAGATAACAATGGTCTCTTGCATATCATCCTTTTTGTGGATCAATGGAGAGCTTCTTGTGAGATTATCTTTTGGAGTATTGATGGAGAGCTTCTTGTGAGAGCTTCTTGTGAGAGCATCCTTGGTGTGGATCTCTTGAGCATGATTGAAGATCTATTATGAGAAAGAGAGCATGAGGAGGATCTCATGGACGCATCAAAGTTTCGGCAATATCAGATATCTTGACGACAAAAGTCTCGGAGCTTCAGAAACCCTAGTTTTTGAGGTGTACGCGGGCTGTAATGGTCCAGGGAACGTACATACGTGGGCTGTATGAGGACAGGGCACGTATAGTGGATAAAATCATGAAGATTTGTGTTTGCGCCAATGACTGGCTGTTGAAGACTGAAGCAGGTTCTAGATTTTCATTTTATGGGCTCAGATATGTCATTGAGACACTGGTATGGTTACATTATTGTCTTGATGGATAGTATTGGTTGTTGTGTTATGAATGCTTAGGGAATTCTTGGTATGGCTGCTGTGATGTGATTTATGTTGGTTGATGGAGTGAGCAATACTCTTATGATTGAGTTGTGATATGATTGCTATGGTATACTAGTTGCTTATACATGATTGAGTTAGCATTCATATTGATTGGTTGTGGAGCATGAGTAAACTATTGGAGAGCTTGGATGTGTTGTGACTGACTGGTGGTTAATTTGGACAGTGGAAGACAGAATAAATTCTTCTTGCAGGTTGCAGAGGATCTGAGTATGTGATGAAAAGGATAAACCCTAATAGCTCTGAAGGCATATGTAGGTTGTTGTATATATTGGTCGCGTACATACGCGGACTGTAGTGAGTCAGGGCGTGTACACACGTGGGCTGCACTACTAACATGTTGTGCACCTGTTAGCAGGCCCTCACTACAAGACTTAACAAGCTTGAAGGAGATCCATAGACACACAACTGGATGATGAAGTTCCAATCCTTGATGAGGAAATCTATTCTACTTGGAGAATAGAGATGAGATTACATTTGAAGACAATGGGAGCAACAATTTGGAAGGCAACCATTGGTGGATCAATTCCTTTAAAGAACAAGTCAAAGTTTGCAGCTCAAAGGGAAGGAAAGAAGAATGATGCATTGGCTCCCAACACCATTCTTAGTGGACTCTCAAGCCCTATCAAAGAGAGCATAGGACAATGCACTTCCGCCAAGGATCCATGGCTAAAGCTAGAGGAGACATATCAAAACAAGAAATAAGATGTTGAAGACCACTCCATCAAGATCATTAAAGGTAAAGAATCTCCAAAAACTCTTGAATGCATTATTTCTAAATGTGATCTTGAAAACATTTCAGATGAAGACAAAGAATCAAGTGATGATGTTAGCACAAATGAATATCTTGAAGACATTTCAAATGAAGGCAAAGAATCATGTGATAATGTTGGCAAAAAGGAAGATCTTGAAGATACTTCAAATGAAGGTAAAGAATCCTCAAAGACCCTTGATTGCAATGATTCAAAATGTGATGATGTTGAATATTTCTCAAGTGAAGAAGAAGATCTAGAAATAGTTGGTGTAAAGTTTGATGGTAGTTATCCCATGGAAAGAATAGAAGAAAATCTATTAGAACTTCAAAAGGAAGTTGAAGAGAGTTTATATAGATATAGCAGTGATCATTATTATACACGCTATAACTATCTTTCGGATAACACTAAGAAGTTTCTTAGGAGGAATCAAAGGAACATCTTGAAGTTAAAAGAAATGCTCAAAGAATAAGAAGAGAGCCATAAGACTCAATTAGAAGAAAAGGAAGAAGAGATCACAAGACTAAAGAATGGAAAAGAAGATATGAATGTAGATGATGAGATTAGCAAAAGTTTTGAAACTATTGTCCATCTCAAGACCCAAATTGAAGAAGCCAAAAGGATAGAGGAACTATTGAAAAATCAAATAAATGAAAAGGAAGAGTCATGTTGTAAGTTAGAAGCTGAAATTGTTGATCTTAGAAAGAAAGTGGAGAAGTCAAATAAGTTCTTGAATAGCTCACTAATATTGGATGAGATCTTGGAAAGTCAAAGATCACCATATGATAAATTAGGTCTTGGATACAAAAAATGAAACTACACATGCTGAAGCAAGCACCTCAAAGAAGCATGAGATAAGTCCATCAAAGAAGGAAGACAATGTTGCAAAACAACCATCTACACAAGACAAAGAAAATTTCAAAAGAACAAAGCAAGGAAGACATCAAGAAGCTATTCTTGGGACACCAAAGCCAAGTTATGGAAGTATTTTTCATGGGCATTGTTATTCATGTAATGGATATGGTCACAAAGATTTTGAATGTAGATCTTATGAAAGGAGATATAAAGGAAGATTTTATAACACCATGAGGTGTTGGAGATGTGACACATTGTTGTTCACTGTAACACCATGAGATGCTACAACTGTAGTGGATTTGTCCACAAATCCCAGTAGTGCTGGAACACAAGAAGAAAGTCCATGATGAGGACTTCAAATAGCATGTCTAGAAGAAGGAATGAAGTAAGAAAGGGAGACATATTTGAAAATATGGATGCTCAGAGCTCAAGTTCTGAGGAGCAGGGACATCTATAGAAGTGGGTGAAGAAGCAGAGTAGCTAGAACAAAATGAAAGATTGAAGGGAAGTTCAAATGTGTCATCTACTAAGGCATACATGGGTGATAGTGGTAGCATTCGTGTACATATGTGGGCTGACCTTGAATAGGTTGCGTACATATGTGCTATGTTGTGTAGTAGGTCGCGTATATGTGGAAAAGCCTCGGGAAAAAGGAAATTCACATGGGTTGTAGCTTAATGTAATGACATAACTATGTGATGCAGGGGCTGACATAGTTTGTTGTAGGTTCTGACATTGTTTGCTGCAGGCTTAAATGCTCACCTTTTGGATTATGTAAAATAAAATCTCAGGTGCATGGCACTAACCTATGAGTATGGATTGAAGCATTTTTGTTGGTTACAACAGTGGAGTTATGGCACTTTGGTCATGTAATGTATCTTGATTGGAAGCTTACTTGTTGAAAAATCTAATACATGATTTTGGCTTATGGATGGGACACATATTGGAAAATGTAGTTGGTGAGTTGATGAAGTGATCATGTTGTACATCATTGATGAGTCATGGCTTGATGCATGATTGGTACAGTGGTAGAGGCACCTACTAGTAGGTTGATTGACACATATTTTATGGAGGACTTGGCATACATATATAAGGATTCATCATGTTTTGGTATTGGTGCATGGTTGGCATACTTGCTTGGTACAAGTAGTGATACATGTTGATGTACATGTTTGGTATATGTTTGGATGCTGAGCACTTGGCTAATAGTACATCATTGGTATTACTTGATTAGCATATATTTTGGTGCATGAGGCATTTGATGATTGAGGCACTTGGTTCATGGTAGAGACATATCATGAGTGATATGCCACTTGTTTGGAATATTGGTAGATGCACATGGTTGGCATATTGGTGGATGCACATGGTTGGCATATTGGTAGATTCACATGTTGACATGTTGATAGAGGCATATGATTAATACATTCCATGGATGATATCTTTTGGCACATTGTATGATGTTGATGTACATGGGTGTTGTGCATGGTGGGCACATTTTTCTACATGATGTACTTAGTTGATATTTTGTTCATGATTCTCTATTTTATTGTTGACATACATTTTGTTTCATGATGTATGGTATGACACAATTTTGATGCATGGACATGTCGAAGGATAGTCATTGAAAGAGAAGTTGATCTATGATTTGGTTGAGCAGTAGCAACTATATTTTGATCATATTTCAGAGGAGATAGGGGGAGACATACCCATAGGGGGAGTCATTCTTCTTCCCATGATTCTAGGAGGAGATATTTATTATATGTATACCTAGAGAAGAGGCCCATATTTGAAGAAAGAACACAGAGGCATAATTCTAGGGGGAGCGGTGGTCACATGGGGAGTATGAGCGATGTATCTTCAGCATTACACCAGAGTGATATCCCTTGTTCAAAAGGGGAAAGATTATTCAAAGGAATATCAAAGGAATTCAAACAGGGGGGGAAACTCCAAGGAGAGTTCAAGTAGGGGGAGCAGCCCCAAGGGGAGAATGGCCCTTTGCCATTGATGTCAAAGGGGGAGAGATATGTCACATTGATGTGATTGATGGGAGAGATAGTCATATTGATATGATTGATGAATATTGATGTAGAGCATGCCTTGTCTACATGTTTGACATCAATAATTGGTAATTGGTGTCGACATCAATATTGGTATTGCCATCAATGCCAAAGGGGGAGATTGTTGGATCATGTTGTCATTGATGCCAATGGTTTGATTGACTGATGTCAAAGGATTGATGTCAAGTGATTTAGTGATTGATTGATGTCAATGGATTGATTGATAAGCTTGATTGATTGATGATTGATGAACTATGTATATGTATTGTCCTTGATGAGAATGATAGATGTCAAGTGGAAACCAATCGATGAATATGGATCAATAAGTTATCATTGATATGATGCATAAATAAAGATGGATCAATGAGTTGTCATTGATACATGATGAAGATGGATTCATTTGCATATGATGCATAGTTTGTTTGATGTAAAGATGACTCATTATTTTCTTGTCATAGTTGATAAGAAGTACAAATGGATGAACTCCAAAGTGGTACCCTTATGGTGAAAGCCCTCAAGGGAAGACACTTTGTGGTTGAGTTGTGGTTGAGAGAACCCATGCTTGTATGTCGAATAATGAGATGAAGATCAATGTTTTTGTTGGTGAAACTATCCTAGATGGATAGTGCTTGTCATGCCATTTCAGGTGGTATGTGGAATGCCACATAACTCCTCACGGTTTGAGATTTATGGCCCTACGAAGTTGAAGGACCCCCATATGATGGCTAGAAGCCCCATAAGGTCAAAGAAGTCAAAGTGCTTGAAAAAGAAGAAACTATTATTTAAATGATAAAGTAAAGTGACAAAGTCAAGAAGGATTATTTAAATAATAAAGTGAAGTGACAAAATCAAGAAGGAATATTAAAATGATAAAGTATTGGAGAACTTTCTATTTATGGAAAGTGGTTAACCCTAAAATAAGGAAACTAGGTTAAGTGACCCAGAGATGGGTTAAGTGACCTAGAAATGGGTTAAGTGACCTAGAGGATGAAAGTATAAATAAGATAGCAATGATCTCTTGCAAATCATCCTTTTTGTGGATCAATGGAGAGCTTCTTGTGAGATTATCTTTTGGAGTATTGATGGAGAGCTTCTTGTGAGAGCATCCTTGGTGTGGATCTCTTGAGCATGTTTGAAGATATATTCTGAGAAAGAGAGCATGAGGAGGATCTCATAGACACATCAAATTTTCGACAATATCGAAGATCTTGACGACAAAAGTCTTGGAGCTTCAAAAACCCTAGTTTCTGAGGTGTACACGAGCTGTAGTGGTCCGAGGCATGTACATACGCAGGATGTATGAGGACAGGGTGCGTACAGTGGATAAAATCATGAAGATTTGTGTTTGAGATGATGATTGGCTGTTGAAGACTGAAGCAGGTTCCAGATCTGCATTCTATGGTTTTAGATCTATCACTGAGACACTGGCATGGTTACATTATTGTCTTGATGGATAGTATTGGTTGTTGTGTTATGAATGCTTAGGGCATTCTTGGTATGGTTGCTATGATGTGATTTATGTTGGTTGATGGAGTGAACAATATTCTTATGATTGAGTTGTGATATGATTGCTATGGTATACTAGTTGCTTATACATGATTGAGTTAGCATTCATATTGATTGGTTGTGGAGCATGAGTAAACTATTGGAGAGATTGGATGTGTTGTGACTGGCTGGTGGTCAGTTTGAATAGTGGAAGACAAAAGAAATTCTTCTTGCAGGTTGCAGAGGATCTGAGTATGTGATGAAAAGGATAAACTCTAATAGATCAGAAGGCATACGTACGTTGTTGTATATATTGGCCACGTACATACGTGGGCTGTAGTGAGCTAGGGCACGTACACATGTGGGCTGCACTACTGATAGGTCGCGTACCTGTTGCAGATTGATATCTGTTGAGGATTGTTGTGTCATCTCAGTTGGTGCTGAGGGTGTAAGCTAAGTCTCACATTATAGAGCTAGTTCTCTTGTAGAGTCGTACTCTATTCAGTTGTTGCTGAAAACCCCCAAGGATTGTAGTCCGTAATAAAAAGAAAATTGTACATACATCTTGTGTTCTTTGTGTTCCTTGTGGTGATGACTTATTGATGATCTATGTTGCTGATATATGTTGCCGATATATGTTCACATCTAACTGGTTATAAATGACAACAATGAGTAATGAGTAAATGTTGAATGCTAACAAATGAGTTTTGTGTAAGAGGGAAGTTTTGGGAAAAAGAGCCCCACACTCATTCACCCCCCCTCTAAGTGTGGTAGGTGTGTCCAACATTTTTTCTATAGCTTTTTGAGTCCTAAACTTTTGGGGCCGTTTTGAGGCCCTAAACAATTTTTTTTGGGCCCGCCATAGTCACACTATAGGATTTAGCCACAGTGTGAAGACAAAATGTGTAGTCCTTGGGTATACCTTTCCAATGAGCTATCGTGAGCCCCAAAAAAAGATTGTATGCAAAAGTTATGCTCGTGGGAAGTTGATGTATCAACTACCCCCATTGGGGCCCGCAAACTTTTTGGCGTTTCATCTTCTAGGGTTAGGGTTTTGGATTTTATTTATGTTAAAAAGACCTTTGGAGCCTCATTGTAAACATCATCATTTTCTTGCGAATGAGCATAGCCATCATATCTCTTCTCAGAGATAAGATTCCACCATTCTAGCAAGTTCTTTCACTCTATATTTTTATAGTTTTCATACATTTCTTTCACTAATAAAAATCGTGCATTATTTTATCTATGTGTTTATTGCAATATCTCTGTATATTTCATTGTTATATTTTTGCCTTCATTTCAATCTCAAAATAATCCATACCAAGAGGAGCTTCTATGTGATAGTGTTGACTTAGGCCATTTCATAATGAATTCTACTTTTGCAGGGTCTATTTTTAGATGACAATTCCCTACAATGTAACCCAAATATACCAAAGAAGTTTTGCCAAATTCTCACTTAGACATTTTGATATAATAATTCTCCTTCTTTAAGACTTCAAAGACTACCTTGACATGCTTTATATGATCTTCCCATCTTCGACTAAAGTTTAATATATCATGTATATAGAAGACCAAAAAATTAATCTATGTAGGGTCTAAACACATCATTCATTACCCTCATAAATGTTGCTAGTGCATTGCATAACCCAAATGACATAACTAACCATTCAAACAATCCTGGCTTGGTCTTGAAAGAAGTTTTTCATATGTCCCCTTCTGCAATTATGATATGATGGTATCCACTTCTCAAATCCAACTTAGTGAAATACACAACATTATTTAATTGATCCAATAAGTCATCAATTCTGGGAAGAGGATAATGATTCTTTACCATAATCTTGTTGAGGGCCTGAAAATCGATACACATCCTCCACGTTCCATGTTTCTTTGGAACTAATACAATATGAGAACCACATGGAGAGGATCTTGGCTTGATTATTCCTTTATCGAGCAACTCCTAAAATTTCTTCTTAATTTATGCATTCTCGATCACTGATGACCTATACAATCCAATATTAGGAAGAGGAGCATCCTGCTGCAAATAGATTTCATGTTCAACCTCTGTCTTAGGAGGAAACCCTGTAGGTCCCTGAAACAACTCATCATAGTTAGATATGATGTTGATAAACTCCTGCTTATGATATGGATCACATCCTGATAAAGCATCTATTATATCTTCTTCTTTTTGTTTCACTATCATGAGAAAAAATGATTTACTTGTGCTCATGAGTCTCTACATTTTCCTTGTGCTCACTTAAGAAACATTAGTTTTGATATGATGAGCTCTGAAAATATACTCGACCTCATTCTTGAAATGATGATATTTATTCTCTTCATGATAAAATACAACCTTCCTATCAAATAGATATGGACTACCCAAGACAATGCTGCAAATGTCAAGAGGCACAACATCTAACTCAACCTCGTCAAAGAACTTAGATGTAATTGCAAATATGATATTACACTATTTCGTTACCTGCAACTAAGCATCTTCACATACCAATCCCGATGGATAAGTATTTTTATGAGGTGTCATCTTCAAACCCAACTTCTTAACAATTTATTCAGATATTAAGTTAACTTGAGATCCAATGTCAAATAAAGTATCCACCTTTGTATGCTAGACTGTAACTCTGACATGAAAAAGTTCACATCTCTTCGTTTGATTAGTATCACTTTCCAATTTAGTCGATCGAACCGAAGAATTATAATTGACAGTTGATATACCTTTGCTTCCCATTTCCATGATCTTAGATTCATCTCCGAAATTTGACCCTAGATCCTGATGAGCCGATGCAACAATTTCCTGCTTCCCTTTATCCTTGAACTTCTTTGGTCGTAATTATGGATGAAACTTCCAACACTGTGATTCCTCATGTCCCTTTCTCTTATAGTGGGAACATGTAGGTCTTCCCTTAGCTTACTTTTCTATAATAGATTTCTTACTCTTCCATTTACCTTTTGGTTTCTTTTCAAACTTGAATAACTTCTTATCTTCGATCCCATGCTTACCCTTACTAGCCTCCAGATGTGTAGCTTGTATTGACACTATATCTTAGTAGGGTTAAACATTAAAATAGTGTGGCAAAGATATGAGTGCATGCCACCAATATACTTAAGAAGAGTTTCATGGGTATACAACGAAATCCCTAAGGATAATTCCTTCTTTTTGAATTCCTGTGTATATGCTTGAATATTCTCTTCTTTACCTTGCCCTAGATGATTCCATTCTATTATTTCCATTTGCATATAAGCTAGTGGATATAATTTTTTTCTTATAGCCCTAGTAAACTTATCCAAAGAAGAGATTACTGTACCCTTTTGAACGAGATAAACTTGCATATTACTCTCCCACCATATTAAGGTTGTGCCACTTAGTCATAGACCAACTAACTATATCCTTGCAGCTTCGTCCATGATAATTTGAACCCTGCAATATACCTCTATTTTGTTGATTAGTTGGGTTAGTTGTCATTGATGTCAACCCTTGAAGAAAGTTTGGTAGCAAATTTCGGTAGCCCCGACAATATGGTTAACATAATCAATATTGTATGAGGTATAAAGGTATGAAGATCGGTGTATTTGCAGGTAATACTACTCTAGATGGATAATACATGTCATGCCATTTTCGGTGATATGTGGAACTTCAAATAACTCCTCACGATTAGAGAGTTATGGCCTTGTGAAGTTGGGGAACCCTCTTGAGTTATCTAGAAGCCCCTATAAGGTCAAAGAAGTCAAATTATTCTAGAAACCACTAGAAGAAGTTGACTAGTCAAAGTGAGTGAAACTAGGAGTTAATCATGGGTTAAGTTATTGCAATAAGAAAATAATTAAAAATAAATTATTTGCAACTAGAAGTGGAGAGTTTACTATTTGTGGATAAAGTGGTTATAAGTGGACAAGTGGTTATAAGTGGGTTAGCCTTAAAATAAGGAAGTTCGGTTAAGTTGGGTTAAGTTGGTTAGAAGGTAACGTCTAGAGGAAGCTACTTGGAGAGTATAAATAAGAGAGCAAGGGTCTCTTATTAGAACCTATTGAGCACATTGAATATCTATTATTGTGTAAGGTTTATTGTAGGTACTCATTAATACATATGAAGTTATGCAAGTCTGAGGAAACAAGAAGGGTTGACGAAAAAAGTTTCAGAGTTGTAGAAATATTGAAAAGACCCTATTTTTTGAGGTGTACACGGGTTGAAGTGGAAGAGGTCACGTATGTATGCGGTTTGGAAGTATAAAAGGGCGCATACAGTTGGAAAAGCCATGAAAGATTGAGTTGTTGAGGGTGTCAGGTTCTTAGAGTCTGAAAGTAAGCTCCCAGGAAGGTCTACAATGATCATGTAGAACATATCTATCTACAGGTTCAAAAGGTATGTCTTATTTTTATGAGTAGTTGGATATTGTTGTCTACATGAGATACAATTATGGGGGTTTGAGGATTTTCCCCAGAAAGGCTATTGGCTATATGACACTTACTGTATAAGTCATATCTACATAAATACAATGCTGGTATATACGATATTTATCATTGGTACATCTTGTTAGTGTTGAGGTTTCTTGTGGTACATGATTGAGGGATTTTGGCTGTGAAGTTGTTTGTGAAGTCTGAGGTTGCATATACGTGAGGGTTTGATGTATAGTTCATGTGAGGAAATAAACACTTGATCATGATTGCATACACATGTATGGCACATAAATAGAGATATATAGATGCACTTGGTTAAGGGATATGTATGATGATGTATGCATAGGGAACAACTACAGATTGGACACAGTGACAGGCTGCAGGTTGATTTGATAGAGGCAACAAAGTGTTTGAGTTTTAGAAAAGGTGAAAACCATCGCTTTCTGAAGGTGTACATAGGTTGTAGTATATACATGAAGTGACACATGCATACTGCAGTATAGACATGGTGCGTACATATGCGAGCTGTAGCATATACATGTCGCATACCTGTTGGTACTTGTTGGTACATGTTGACTTATGGTACATGATTGATTACATGCTATTGGTACAGGTTGGTTACATGTTGTTGGAAGATATTGGTACATGTTTACAATGGTATATCTCATAGTGGCAGTGTGATAGTGGTTTCATCATTTCACTTATATTTCAGGGTAGTTGGACGGGGCAAGGATAGGTGGTTGTAGCCTCCTTGTAGTTGTAGCCAAAGAATTGGGGAATTGGAGCTTCCCTAAGGTTGTAGCCTGATAATATAGGGGGTTGGAGCCTCCTTCTAGTTGCAGCTAGAGAACAAAGGAAGTTAGTGCTTCCAATGAATTTAATTCTTAAGGACATATAAGAAAAAACATTCCAAGGCTTTCTCCTGCATTATGTTTCCACGTAAAAATATTGGTGTACTATGTATGTGTATGATTTCTCATTGTTCATGGTTCATTTATTCTACACCTGTTGAATGATAATGGTAAATTGATCATAAATATAAACAACACTTATATACTGTGGTTAGAAAGGATTAAAAATCTCTATTACTAATTCACCCCCTTCTTAGTAATACAACAATTGTTATTAGAGCAGGTTCCTAAAATCAGTTTAACCACTGGAAGGTAGATCATGGAGAGAAACAATATGTATTAAAATGGAATACCACAGTTTTATGGACATAACTATGCATTTTGGAGCAGAAGGATGAAAACATATATACAAGCACAAGGATTTGAAGTCTGGCAATAAGTAGTAGATGGATATAGAGAACCAATCGTTCCTCCAACAAATGACAATTGAAGGAAAATCAGCCTAAATAATTCAAAAGAAAAAATGCACTCCTGAATGGTCTGGTTGATTCGATATATGTTAAAGTGATGCATTGCAGCTCCGCAAACGAGATTTGGGAAAAACTTCAGAATGTATATGAAGGGGACACAAAAGTCAAGGAAACAAAGCTTCAAACTTACATAGGTCAATTTGAACAACTAAAGATGAAGGAAGATGAGAATATTGCAGCTTAATTTTTGAGAGTTGATGAAATAGTGAATGCAATTACATGATTGGGAGAATAAGTTTATGAATCTATAATTGTTCAAAAGGTACTAATATATCTTCCAATGAGATTTGATCCTAAGATCTTGGCACTAGAAGAAAGAACATATATGGATTCAATAAGCATGGATGAGCTACATGGAATATTCACAGCATATGAAATGAGAACTTAACAGGATAATCCCATTACAAAAGAAGCAACATTCAAAGCATCCAAGAAGTCAAAGCAAAATGGAAAGCAATAGGAAAAGTCAGACAACAACAATATTGACATCTCAGAAGACGATGAAGAAGTAGCCAACTTCGTCAGAAGACTGAAAAAGGGAACCGATGGAAAATATAGAGGTAAGATTCCATTGATTTGTTTTAATTGTGATGGTTTTGGTCATTTTTCTAATAAATTTCCACATAAGAAAAATAAAAGAAATGAAGAAATTGACTCAAATAGAAAACAAGTATACAAAGGTAAAAGAACCAAAAATATTTTTTTCAAGAAAAGATTTTGCACTAAAGAAGACAACATCTCATCAAATGAATATGAAGACAATGAAAGTGATAAAGAAAGGGTTCTATTCATGGAAATAGAAAATTCTGATGAATAAGGCACCAAAGAAGAATATGAAGAGATAGAAGTTGACTACATAGAAGAATTGTTGAGTGCTATAGAAGTTATAAAAAGAGAAAAGAAGAAAAACAAGTCACTATAGGCGGAACTAAAATGAAAAGAGGAAACTCAAAATTCCAACTCTGAAGAACTAGAGCAGATGATCACTAAATTAAAAATTTAAGTTGAAGAAGACAAAAGTATTGAAGAAGCACTCAAAGAACGGTTAGAAGAAAGAGACAAGATCATTGGAAATTTAGAATAAGAGATTGTCACATTGAGAAAATATCTTCAAAAGAAAAACATGCAGAACAACTCTAAAGTTTTGGATAACATTATTAACGGTCAGAGACCAAATCATGAGAAGTCTGGAATTGGATACAATCAGACAGAAAATGGTTCAAGTTCCAAAGAAATAGATCAAGAAACACATTCAAGAAGCTACACAGAGACATCGAGAGGAGACAAGAAGTTTTACAAGGAAGATCACATGGACACTCCTCCACCCAAAAGATTCAGAATCAACGACAATTAGAAACAAGAAGGACTCAAGAAGAAGAAGGAATTATAAGAGTGAATCCTTTCATAAGATCTTCAACTCCCAAGTATCAGACTATATTCTTTGGTTTATGTTATTCATGTAACAATTTTGTGCATAAAGTTGTAAATTGCAGAGAAAATAGAAGAAACATAAACAACTACGAAAGTCATGCACAAAATGGTTATCCAAGAAGGCCTAGTGAAACACAGAGAAGAAACTACAATAGGTTTGAATCCTTGAGCAATGAAGTGGAATGATATAAGTGCAACAAATTTGGACACATGGCCAAATATTGTAGAATGAGAGTCCCTCCTAGAAAATCACAACAAAATAACAATAGTCACATACATGAACCTCAACAGAGAATATGTTTAAGAAATCAAATTCAATATAACAATGAATAATGCACACTCGCTCTACAAGCTAAACACAAGAAACATGGTTGGTATGTTGACAGTGGTTGCTCAAAGCACATGACAGGTGATGAGGACAAGTTTCTAACCTTGAGAAAGGAAAGAGATGGATCATTCTCCTTTGGAAACGATGACTCAGCTAGAATCATTAGAAGAGACACAGTCAGAATTGGAAACAAGGATACCAAGGCAAAAATTTTTATACTAGAGGAAGATATGAAACATAATCTTCTAAGTGTAAGTCAAATGTGTGACCAAGGTCACAAACTTGTGTTTGATTCACAGAAGTGGGAGATAAGAAAAGCAGGTTCAAGAATATTTGTTGCAACAACTGTAAGAACTTCAAGCAACATATATGTATTAAGTGAAATTGGAAATGAAAAGTATTGTCTAGGAAAGGAATATGAAGTTTGGCTATGGCACAGAAGAATGGGTCACATAAACTTTGACAACCTTGTCAAATTAGACAAAAATGAAGCAGTCAGAGAAATGCCCCAAATCACGAAGCCAACCGACACCTTATGCAAGCATTGTCAACAAGGAAAGAAAAAAAAGACCAAATTCAAATCAAAGGAATACTCCACAACAAGACCGCTGGAAATTGTGCATACTGATCTAGTTGGACCAACTAGAACAAAGGGTTTAAAAGGTAAGCAATATTTTATGTTATTG
The DNA here is from genome assembly GCA_000966675.3 of Picea glauca. Taxonomy (NCBI): domain Eukaryota; kingdom Viridiplantae; phylum Streptophyta; class Pinopsida; order Pinales; family Pinaceae; genus Picea; species Picea glauca. Next base: position 61,163 of record JZKD02S1676353.1, on the reverse strand, counting down.
GTTGATGACTATACAAGGATGATTGTAATTTGTTTTCTCATAAAGAAGTCAGGCACATTCGATAACTTCAAGGTATACAAGGAAATGGTTGAAAATGAAACGAATTCAAAAGTCAAATGTTTGATATCTGATAATAGAGGAGAGTTTACTTCAAAGGAATTTATGGATTTCTGCAACAAGCATGGAATAAAAAGGAAATTCTCTGTCATTGGGACACCTCAACAGAATGGAGTTGTCGAAATGAAGAACATGACAATACAATATAGAAAATGGCTCGAACTGTCTTAGTGGATTCCAAGTTGACATATGTCTTTTGGGCACATGCATTGAATACAATAGTTCATATTCAAAACAAAGTAATGCTCAGAAACAATAGTGATAAAAATCCCTACGAGCTATGGAAAGGAAGACCAACGAACGTGAAGCACTTCATAGTTTTTGGAAGCAATTGCTACATCAAGAGAGAAGATGCCAGAATGGGAAAGTTCGATTCTAGTGTGGACAAAGGCATACTTGTTGGGTACTCAAGCATAAGGAAAGCATACAAATGTTTCAATTTGAGGCTCAAAAAAGTTGTGGAAAGCATCAATGTGACGATTGATGAGACATGTGGACAAAAAGTAAAGGAAGAAGAAAATGAGTCAATGGAATAGGTTCACGAAGAAGAAGCAAAGGAAGAAGAAGTAGCAGAAGGGGAAGATGAAGAAGAGAATTTAGAAGCAGAAGAGAAATAACAACAAGATCTTCAAGTACCTCCAAAGACACCTAGCAAACGAATATAGAAGAATAATCCATCAGATCAGATTATTAGGAACAAAGATACAAGAGTTGAGACTAGGAGAAGAATTTGTTCACCATAACAACTACACCTAACACTCTTATATTCGATTGAGCCAAGCGACTTTGAAGAAGCCAACAAGGATGAATTCTAGATAAAAGCCATGGATGAAGAGTTGGATAAGATAGAGAAGAATGATACTTGGGAATTGGTTTTGAGGCCAAGGTGAAAGAATGTGATCGACACAAAATTGGTATTCAGAAATAAATTGAATGAATACGGACATGTTACCAGGAATAAAGATAGATTAGTATGTAAAGGATACACACAGATTGAAGGTATTGACTTTGAAGAGACGTTTGCTCCAGTTTCTAGAATGGAAGCAATCAAATTGATCCTAGCTTATGCATGCTCCAAGAATATCAAAGTGTATCATATGAATGTGAAATCAACCTTTCTAAATGGGGAACTAGAAGAAGAAGTCTACATTGAGTAACCAGAAGAATTTCAGTTGTCAGAGAATGGAGATTCTGTTTGCAGGTTGAAGAAGGCATGGTCTCAAACAAGCTCCCAAAGCATGGTATCCCAGTCTGGACGGATATTTACAGCAACAAGGTTTCAGGAAAGGAAATGCAGACAACAATATCTACATCAAGGTAAATCAAGATAGTATTTTGTTAATTGAAGTTTACGTTGATGATTTATTTTTGGAAGTGATGATAATAGGATGAGCTAGAAATTTGCAAAGATATGCAGAATGAATTTGAAATGTCATTACTTGGAGAATTATCCTTCTTTTTGGGTCTTTAGATATGTTAAATAAATCAAGGCATTTTTATTTCTCAAACCAAGTATATCATAGAAATGCTAAAGAGGTTCGGAATGAAAGATTGCAAACTAGTTAATACTCCTATGCAGACCAGTTGTAAGCTAAGTAAAGATGATGATTGAAAGTCTACAGACCAGAGGCAGTACATGTCAATGATTTGTAGCTTACTTTGTGTGACAACATCCAGAATAAATGTCATGCAGGTAGTTGAAAAAGTGGCACGATTTCAAGTAGCACCAAAGGAAGATCACAGTGATATAAGAGTTTGGATTATGGTATCCAAAAGGAAAGGATCTATCACTTATTGCCTACGCAGATGTAGATTGGGTAGGTTTCTTTGATGACCGAAGAAGTACAAGTGGAGCAATGTTATACTTGGGTGAGTGTTTGGTATCTTGGATAAGCAAGAAACAATCATCAATATCATTGTCTATAGCCGAAGAAGAGTATATTGCAACAACAACAAGTTGTACACAGGTTCTATGGATGAAACAAACTTTGGCAGATATACAGGTTGACTATGATGAACCCATATCGGTATATTGTGATAACACAACCCCCATCAGTATCTCAAAAAATCCAGTGATGCACTCCAAGATGAAACACATTCGAATCAAGTATCATTTTCTATGAGAACAGGTTGCAGAGAAGAACATTCGAGTTGAGTATGTTTGCACTAAATAACATATTGTAGATATCTTTACAAAACTGCTTCCAAGAAAAGCCTTTGAGTATCTTTGCCAGAAACTTGGCATAGTTTTTGCCCTGAAATGAATTTTGAATGCTATTATTATATGTCTTATATTTACACGAGGAAACACCATAAAGAGAACAGTTCAATTTTGGGGAGCGATTTCAGGAAGAGTTTAGTCAGGGGGAGTATCCCCAAGGATAGTTCAGTTAGGAGAGCAGCCCCGATAAGAAGTCACCTTTTCCATTGATGTCAAAGAGGGAGAGATTTATCAGATGCATGGATAGAAAGTTATATGCTTGGAGAGAGAGCACTAAGACATGTTTCCAGGGGGAGCGATCGTCACAGGGGGAGCATGAGCGATATGACTTCAATATTGCATCATAGTGTTGCCATCAATGCCAAAGGGGGAGATTGTTGATTAGTTGGGTTGGTTGTCATATATGTCAACCCTTGAAGAAATTCCGGTAGCCCCAACAATATGGTTAAGGGACTCAAGATTGTTTGAGTTATAAAGGTATGAAGATCAATGAATTTGTAGGTAAGACTACTCTATATGGATAATACATGTCATGTCATTTTTGGTGATATGTGGAACATCACATAAATCCTCACGGTTAGAGAGTTATGGCCTTGTGAAGTTGGAGAACCCTCTTGAGTTATCTAGAAGCCCCTAGAAGGTCAAAGAAGTCAAATTATTCTAGAAACCATTGGAAGAAGTTGACAAATCAAAGTGGGTGAAACTAGTAGTTAATCATGGGTTAAGTTGTTGCAATAAGAAAATAATTAAAAATAAATTAGTTGCAACTAGAACTGGAGAGTTTTCTATTTGTGGATAAAGTGGTTATAAGTGGACAAGTAGTTAGAAGTGGGTTATCCCTAAAAGAAGGAAGTTGGGTTAAGTTGGTTAGAAGTTAACCCCTACAGGAAGCTAATTGGAGAGTATAAATAAGAGAGTAAGGGTTTCTTATTATCACCTATTTAGCACATTGAATATCTATTATTGTGTAAGCTTTATTGTAGGTACTCATTGATACATCTGAAGTTATGCAAGTCTGAGGAAGCAAGAAGGGTTGACGAAAAAAGTTTCAGAGTTGCAAAAATACTAAAAAAACCCTAGTTTTTGAGGTGTACATAGGATGAAGTGGAAGAGTTAGTGTATGTACGCGGGCTAGCAATATAAAATGGTGCATACAATTGGAAAATCCATGAAATCTTGAGTTCCTGAGGGTGTCAGGTTCTCAGAGTCTGAAAGCAAGCTCCTAGGAAGGTCTACAGTGATCAGGTACATCATATCTATCTACAGGTTCAAAAGGTATGTCTTATTTTTATGACTAGTTGGATATTGTTGTCTACATGAGATATGGTTATGGGGGTTTGAGGATTTTCCCTAGAAATGCTATTAGTTGTATGGCAATTACTGTATAAGTCAGATCTACATAAATACAGTGTTGTTATATCTGATATTTTTCATTGGTACATCTTGTTAGTGTTGAGGGTTTTTTTGGTACATGATTGAGGGATTTTGGTTGTGAAGTGATTGTGAAGTTGTTTGTGAAGTTCGAAGTTGCATATCAATGAGGGTTTGATGTCTAGTTTATGTGATGGTTATTAAAATTGATCATGATTACATACACATGTATGGAACATGACTAGAGATATATAGATTCACTTGGTTAAGGGATATGTATGATGATGTATGCATAGGGATCAACTACAGACTGGACATAGTGACAGGTTGCAGGTTGATTTGACATAGGCAACAAAGTGGCTGAGTTTTAGAAAAGGTGAAAACCATAGCTTTCTGAAGGTGTACATAGGCTATAGTATAGACATAAAACATACATACATAGGTTGGAGTATAGACATGCAACGTACATACATAGGCTGAAGTATAGACATGACACGTACATACATGAGTTGCAATGTATACAAGTCACGTACCTGTTAGTATTTGTTGGTACAAGATGACTTCTAGTACATGATTGATTATAGGCTATTGGTACAGGTTGGTTACAAGTTGTTGGCACATATTGGTACATGTTTACAGTGGTATATCTCACAGCGACAGTTTCGCAATGGTTTCATCATTTCACTTATATTTCATGGTGGTTGGACGGGGAAAGTATAGGTGGTTGTAGTTGGAGAACATAGGGGGTTTTAGCCTCCTTCTGGTTGTAGCCAGATAATTTGAGAGTTGGAGCTTCCCTAAGGTTGTAGCTTGAAAATATAGGGGGTTGGATCCTCCTTCTAGTTGAAGTTGGAGAACAAAGGAATTTGGTGCTTCTAATGAATGTAATTCTTAAAGACATATAAGAAAAAACATTCCATGGTTTTTTCCCGCATTGGATTTCTACATAAAAATAATGGTGTACTGTGTATGTGTATGATTTTTCATTGTTAATGGTTTATTTATTCTACACCTGTTGAATGATAATGGTAAATTGATCATAAAGATAAACAACACTTATATACTATGGTTAAAAAGGATTAAAAATATCTATTACTGGTTCACTCCCTTCTCAGTAATCCAACATATTTGCTTGATTCAATTGTCCAATTTCTCAACATTCAATTCTCCATCATAGGTCAGAAATTCAAACTTGACATCCAATTTTAATAAAGTCAGATTATGATTAGACTTCTTAGAGGACTTATTTTTATGAGAATAATGTTCACTTTCCTTAGAAGAGGACGATGATGATGAGGATGGTGAAGGGGTCTCTAAAGGTCCACCACCTTTGCTTCCTCCTTCTCCTTTTACCAAAGAGTCTCCACTTACGGGATTTTGAATTCTTTGTTGAAAATTATCTATTATCTCGCTCATCAAGCAAAGTGTATCCATCATTTCTTCTAGAATCATGGGAATATCTTCCCCTTCCTTTCCTTTGAAAGCCATCTGATGTTTACAAAGTCTTCTTTCACTCTCATAATCATAACTTGCAAGCTCTCCTTTACCAAGTTTGAGTTAGGCACTTGTAAGCATTCACTCACAAACACTTGTCAAACTAGCTCTAGTACCAACTTGATTCGAAAATCCTTAGATGCTGATTAGTTTTTAAATACATATAAACATCTACTTGATCTTCTAAATAATAATGATCGCTTGACTGTTTGCAATTTGTATGTGAAATACTTATCTAACCATATACACTTTTTTTTTTTTTTTTTTTTTTGTGTCTGGAGGAATCAGCAACTAGTTGGGCACGTGCTCGCGTTACACGTGGCCGTGTTATCCAACCGCTACCCCTATAACCTCTAGGTGTGCCCACGATGCCCCTTACGTGGCACACAAGGTAAGTCGGGGGGAATTGAACTCGAAACCTCATGGAACTTCATTTTCACGGCACTTGCCAATTGAGCTGCCCCCCCCGGGGGCCTAACCATATACACTTTAATGATAAGCAACTTGCAAATAATTGAGTACAAAATGAACAACAATGATAATATCGCATATATAAGTTTGATAACAGAGTTCACCCAATTTGGGATATGTATCCAGGTCCGCTTCCAATAGAGACCTCTTTATTAATGCTCAAATGCTCGTGTTTTACAATGACCCTTTTCTACGTTGCTCAAACCCAAAAACATAGTGCACCATTGGATTCCTTGTGGAAAATCATGAAAAATGAGTATTAAGTTCTTATAAATATCATCAACGGACCTCTCAACATGCTTTACAGTGTAGCCTCAAAGTCATTGTACCCTCGGGCATGAACTTCGAGACATAAATCTACATAGATGATGAGTCTATGTGTACAATTCTCAATCTATGCACCCATTAAATAGGGCACAGACCCCTTAACCACCATCCACAATCCATGGTCGGAATTAATTATTTTCTAGGCGGGTCCCTAAAAAAACCCTCACTTGTAGCGGAATTGGTTAAGTGTTGGTGTATATATGTGGTGGGTCGGGGGGTCAAGCCTCACTGACTGCTGGTCTATTCATTGTTTTTGTTGGTATATGGTTATAAAACCATATATTACTTATATATATGGAATATGGTTTGAACTCCCTTCGAAACATACAATGGTCATTTTTTTATGATATACACCATAGAACTATGGGTCGAGGGCTTAGGCCCTTGTCCCTTTTGCCGCCTCCTATTACAACATGTAAGTTCAAATCAAAACAACGCCCAGTATGGTTAAGTAAATATCATGTGGCACATTGGTAGAGGAGACTTTGGTAAGGTTTATGGAGGTCGTGGGTTCAACTGTCGTTGACTCCATAATTTTGGTAAACCATGACCATTAATGGCCAATGGGAGGTCACTACATGGTAGCTTCTCATTGGTCTAACCCTGCCACATGTCAACCGATGATTAGTCCACCTAGATGTATGGATGTTGAGTCACTTTCCAACACATCTGCTGCACGATCATGCCACATGTCATCCTTTTAGTGGTGACACGTGTCACCCCTGTTGACTTTGACCTTTGACTTTTGCCCATGGTTTGACTCGAACTTTGACTGGTCATAAATTTTGCATATGAACTCTGTTTGAGGAAATTCTTGTGCCGTTGGAAAGATTTCACCGTGATATATGCACTGATAACATTTTAGAGAGGATTTGGAATGATTGAATTTTGAGCATTTTTGAACCATTCTGGACCTCTGTGGATGTTCTAGACCTTCCTAGGCTTCTGTGAGCATTCATGGATCCTCCTGGATGACTAGCCCATATACAATTCAGGTAATAAGGGTTAGAGAAGGTAAGTTTTACAGGTTGCAGTGTGAACGTATTCGAGCCTTGGTGCATGACAGTGAAAACTTGTGCAAGTTGTGGCAAAAGAGGATGAGGCACTTGCATCACAAGGGGTTTCCTATTTTGAGGGAGATAGTCATAGGTATTCCAGAGTTAAGAGTTGAGGAGCATGGTGTATGTAGAGGGTGCACATTTGGCCAAGGTTGCTTTCCCAAGAAACAAGCATATGTCTAAGAAGATTCTAGACCTAGTGATAGAGGATGTGGAGAAAGAAGCTTTGAAGGTTGAGCTAGGATAAATAGTGATTTATAGAGAAGTACAACAACCTTCAAGTAGATAAGGGGAGACGATAGCCCCTTGCACTTCTGTTAGGATATGTTGATGGTTTAGTCAGGCACTGAGGGATGCTTAAGAGCATGTTGAGATTCCTAAGAGTAAATTTAAAGAGAGCAGACCTTCGAAGAAGTTTCCTGACTATATGGCATTGACGAGGAACAATTTAGATTCTAAGCCTTCCTCTTTTTAGGAAACAACAGAATAGTAGGTATGGCAGGATATCATGGTGGAGGAGTGCATCTCAATCATGAAGAATGATGTTTGGGACATAGTGCCAAGACCAAAGGTGAATTCAATTGCAAGTTCTAGATGGCTCTACAAGATCAAGCATCTTGTAGATGGCAGCACTGAGAAGTTCAAAGTGAGGTTTGTGGTGAGAGGGTACTCCTAGAGAGAGGGAGTGGACCATGAGGAGACTTTTTCTCTAGTTTTCAAGTAGACAAAATAACCTTGAGGCTTTGAAGTAAGTGGCAAGGAGTCCCATGTTTTTTTTGTAGTGAATACCATGAGTCAGTTCATAGTGGAGCCAAGGTAGGAACATTGGGTAGTAGAAAAACATGTGCTCAGATATTTGAGGGGCACAGTGGAGTATGGTATGAGATATATTGGAGATGGTGAAGTGAATTTGCAGGTGTATACAAACTCATATTGGGAAGGAAATGCAACAGACAAGAAGAGTGCCTTAGGATGCTGCTTTAGCTTGGGATACAAGATGATATCTTGGCTCAATAGGAGGCAGACTTCCATGGCACTTAACTCAACAAAGAGCATAGATCTCTTCATATGAGATATGATTTGAATGGGAGTAGTGAAGCTCCAGTATATTCCAACAGATAAACACGTAGTTGATATTCTAACCAAGCCCTTGGAAAAAGGTAAGTTTGAGGCATTCAGAGACAAACTTGCATTGGTGCATAACTCATTCCTCACTAAGAGGGAGTTTTGAGAATTATAGCTCAAACATGATTTAGTTCGAGAAATTTTCAAAAATTAATTCTCTTTTTGAAAAAGTCATTCTATTTTCTAATTCACGTTGTTTTTTGTTTGTTAGAAATGTGCCCGTAACTTGCGAGGCCAACATTTTTAACCACTGGCTAAGAAACCACAACCCAAGGGTATCTAAGTCGTCAAAATCACCTGGGGATCACACCCAGCCTCGTCCACACCAACCCTTAGTATGGATAGATTTTTGGGTGCATCCTCCCCACTAAACTCACCGTAAGGGTATTGAACTCAAGTCACCTAGTGAACGAAACCAACACCTTAACTTATTGAGTTAGCGAGAATTTAAATTTTCTAATTCACTTTAGTTAAAAAGTGAAAGTCTTATTTTTATTAGTTGATCCGGATTTTATGAGCATAACAAAATGAATACATATTATTATTAAGAGATGCTTAACACAGAATAACAGATATACAGAAAACGGGTTTCTATTCAATAAGGAAATAAGTTGAAACTGTAAAATGCAGTGGAAAACAAGCTTGCTAGAATGGTGGCGGCTTAACTCTGAGAAGAGATGTGACGGCTACGCTCATTCGCAAGAAGATAAGTACAATGAGGCTTTGAAGGCCCTTTTACAATACACCAGAATGCCAAAAACCCTAGACATCCAAAAACCTAACCCTAGGAGATGAAGCACCAAAAGTCATGTGGGTCATGTTGGGGTAAGTTAGTACATCAACTTCCCGAGGTCGTAACTTTTGCATATGATCTTCGTTTTACGTGCACGATAGCCCGTTGGAAAGTTCTATCCGAGGACTGCACATGTTTCCATCAAAATTTGCCTCGATCTATAGTCTAACTATGGTTATCCCTAAAAATGTTGTTTAGGGCCTCAAAACGACCTCGGAAGTCAGGGGCCCGAAAATTAGGAAAAAACTGCCAAACTAGAAAATTGCCAAAATGAGCTAGTTGGAATAGGTGGGAGGACACTGAAATCCATCTGGATCGATCCTCCCCATTAGGAATCAATGGTCTCCATTGCATTGAGTGCTCCCATCAGATGACGAAATTTCTGCTGAATTTGGCCCCGAGCGAGACACTTGCCTTGGTGCAGGAGCTGTCGTTCTTTGACAACTCGATAAAGTTGGATCCTTTGCTAGCGAGTTACCTTGACATATGTGTCCACAATATGATAATTGGATGCTTGTTGTATGCATTCGGGGTTGATCTCTATTGGTTTCAACTGTTTTTCTATCTCTGAGGTTTCCAATAATGGTGGGAAATAAGGCCGAAGGAGATCCACGTTGAACATTGGGTGCAGGCCAAGGAAAGGAGGAATGTTGAGCTCAAAAGTATTATCACCCACATCCTTGGTGATGGTGTACGACCCATAATGAATTGGGAGAAGCTTCTGATGGGGCCTTGTAAGGCGTTCTCTTTGCGAGTGCAACCAAACTTTGTCTCCCACCTGAAACTTATGTGGCACCCAATGTTGATCATGGCCTTGCTTGTACTTGGAATTCGATTTTTGTAGTATATCTTGAACCTGTTGGTGGATGTGTTGGATCTTCTCAATGAACTAGGTAGATTTTTCAGCTTCAGTTGGAGCAGGAGATCCGTCAACCGAGGTTACCGCAAGGGGTAGTGCAACATCTATGGGACCCAATGGTTGGAATCCCAACCCACCTGAAAGGGGATGTGGCTGGTTGAGCTATGCTGGGATCATTTGTAGCTATGTTGAACATAGGTAAGACTCTCATGCCATGTGCAGGGGTTCTTGGAATTTTACATGTGTAGGATATGCACGATCATTCAATTTACGACCTCGATTTGGCCATCTTTTTGGAGGTGGAAGGCTATGTATTTGGTGAGCTTGGTATCCAACAACGACCAGAGGCTCGACTAGAATGTGTTGAGAAATTTTTTTTCCCAATCTGAGACAATGGTTTGTGGCATTCTAAAATGTACCCAGACTCGTTCAAAGAAGATCTTGGCAATGGCCTATGCTGTGATGCTATTCTTTCAGCCGACCAAAATCACTATCTTGGAAAAGAGATCAATGACAAAAAAAACACAGTCATTTCCCCTCTTGGTGGATGGGAGGCCTGACATGTAGTCCATTAAGATGGATTCCCATGGCTTATCAGGAGTAGGCAAAGGGGTGCATAGGCCCTATTTATTAGGGGCCGGTTTGGCAATAACGCAGGCAGTGCAAGACTTGATATACTTGTTGACATCCTATTGAACTTTTGGCCAGTAGAAATGTTTCTGCAACATTGCCATTGTCTTTTCAATGTCGAAGTGTCTTGCCACCCGACTGTAGTGGGAATCCCAATTCAGTTTCACTGGCTCGCTTGATGGAACGCAGATATGGCCCAGAGGGCACAACAACCCATCCTGAAGATGGAAATTAGTGACAACTACGTTTGTGCCCAACATTTGGTAGGTGGTGGCGAAGTCCAATTTTGTCTCATAGAGTTGGGGCCATCCAGAGATCTATGGGATGCAAGAGTCTAGCATTGTGGTAAGTGTTGCGACTGGAGGTCTGCCGAGGAAATCAATGACTTGGTTGGTACTTCCTATTTTATACTTGATGTTGAGGTGGAATCACTGCAATTATGTGGACCACTTTTGATGGTGGTCATTCTGCAATCTGCCATGTGTCTGCATGAACTGCAGTGGCTTATGATTAGTGTGGATGAATGTCTCCTTCCCAAGAATGTAATACGTCCATTGGCGGCAGACTTGCACAATGGAGTACATTTATTTATCTTAAGTAGGGTACTTACGAACAAAATATGATAGTGTCTCACTATGATAGGCCATGGGGTGGCCGTGTTGAGTGAGAACGACGCCCACAACATAGTTTGAAGCATCTGTCTCGATCTCAAAGGGATACTACAGGTTCCATAATGAAAGTACTAGGGCTGAGCACAAGTACTACTTCAAATCATCGAATGCTTGTTGTTGGGACCGTCCCCACATAAATTTTGCCTTACCACCACCCCTAGTTACTTGGCTGAGGTCCCATGCAATATGGGAGAATCCCAACACGAACCTGCGGTAGAAATTGGAAAGGCCCAAGAAGCTTCAAAGCTCAGTGAGTGTGGTTGGGGCTAGCTAGTCACAAATGACTTGGATCTTGTCTGGATCCACATGTACACCATATTTATCAATGATGTATCCCAGGTAATGGATCCTGTCCATGCCGAAGGAGCATTTTTCCAAGTTGGCGTATAGCTTAAGCTGCTACAGGTTGTGCATAACCTACTCAATATGCTGCAAGTGTTCCACCCAAGTCTTGTTGTAGATGAGGATGTCATCCAGATACACCAATACAAAAGAATTGGTGAATGGTCGCATGATATCGTCCATCATCCTCATGAAAGTGGCTGGAGCATTTGTCAAACCAAAGGGCATGACCAACCATTCAAAAAGACCTTCCTTTGACTTGAAGGTGGTCTTACATACATATTTATATTCTATTGGGACCTAGTGATAGCCAGAATTCAGATCAATCTTAATGAAGTATTTGTCCCCCGTGAGCTGATCAAGGAGGCCGTTGATTCGAGGAATTGGGTATCGATTTCTGACTAATCAATGTAGAGTCACCAGGTTCCATCTTTCTTATATACCAGCACGATTGGGCTCCCACAAGGCAATGAGATGGGACATATGTGCCCCTTATGGAGTAGTTCTTGGATCTGCCACTTGATATCCTCATTCTCTAACAGAGAGCGACGGTAGACTGGCCCATTGGGAAGTGGTGCACTAGGGGTCAGATCGATGGGATGCTTGACCTGACAGTGCAGAGGTACCCCAGTAGGCCAGGAGAAGATTTCTGAGTATTCTGCCACGAACTTATCCAATTTCTTCTGTTGTGTGGAGAGGTCGGTCGTGGAGGCCTTGGATGTGGCTGCGATATTTCGGTCCATGCAAGAGAGAATCAAGAAGAAGACAAAATTCCCCGTCTAAGAGATGACCTTCCTGCATTTCTTGGTAGATATCAAGGAAATAACACTAGGTGGGACTACCTTGGGTATCCTGTACAATTTCTTGTTCAAAGTAATAATAACAATGCGAGGCTAAGAATCATATACAACATGACGTTTCCATAAATATGGTTGGACCAAAAGAACATTAAAAACTTTGAGAGGAGAAACATCACACAATACATCGTCTTTGAAGGGCTTGATGCCGTATGACAGGGGGCATTGGTGGCATTGTTGGATGACGTAGATATCGCTTCCTTGGAGTAGCCATCCGATGGTGTTGGGCTGTGGGTGCGACGTTTTCGGTAGGGCTAGCCGCTTGAAAACCTCTGCTGAGACAAGGTTCTTTTGGCTACCTCTATCAGCGATGAAGTGCAAAAGGGTACCATTCACCCACATTTGTGAATGAAAAAGGCGCTCACCTTCCCCTCTCTCGTCTGGTTCACTAGGCTGGAGCTTGGTGGTAGAAACGGTAGCACTGGGTTCTACGTCAATGATTCGTCTCTCCCTTTCTAGTTCTAACTCAGTGTTGGAATCCTCATCCGATTCATAGGATTTCACCTCAGCCACCAGGGATTGCTTTGAGCAGTAATCAACATTGTTATGCCAGGGGCTCTTATGGAAGTCGCACCACTTCCCGATATCTTTATTTGTCTTTTCGATGTCCTTCTTTGCTTGCGGCTTGGACTAGTTTTTATAAGGCTGTCCATATTTTCTCTGGCCTTTGTTCTGTGGGTTGGGTCCGCCCTTTCCTGGCTTTTGCTGTGAGGGATTCCCAGACCCAAATTGCCACGTCTTTTGTTTAAGCTTCTGTTCGATTTTGACAACATATCGGTAGGCCGCGCTTAAGGACGAGATGTCCAAAAACTCCATTTCGGCCTGGATGTATCTATGCAGGCTGTTACGATACTTGAGCACCAAATTTCGCTTAGAATCTTTGATACCCAGCTTGGTGCGCAAGGTATGGAAGATATTTGTGAACTCAGACACTGCTTGGTCTCTTTCCTGCCGCAGTGCGGTCCATTTTGTGTATAGGTCGTCATAACTTTCGACAGGGTAGTATTATTCCTTAATAACATTTATGAAGGACTCCTAGGTGACCCCAACTATAAACAATGAGGGTTCCTCTGTTTCCTTTTGCTCACATAAAGTTTACCACCAATCTTTGACATGGGGAACGACTTTGAGGAGCGCAAAAGTAATATTTTCTCTATTCGAGAAGTTATGGATAGAGAAATATCCTTCTAGTAGATTCAACCATTTGTCTACAACATCTGCATCTATTTGACCTTCAAATATCGAAATATTAAATTTTATTTGTACCTTGAAGGGGGCGACTCATCCGTTTGAGGAAGATGCGTCGCCTGTTGGTAGTCATTGAAGGATTTGCGCAAAACTATCCATCATCTCATTCCTCCGTTGCGTGAGGGATTCCTCGAGCAACATTTTGAAAGGATATCTTATCCCATTGTCTTTCTTTTCTCCTGCCATGAGAGGTCGCTTGGGCATGCAAGAGATTTTGTCCTCAAGAGAAATAAGCTCGAGACCCAATTCTTTGTACCGTGACCTCATTGGGGACATGCAATAAGAACGACAAGGAGCGAACTGCTCTGATACCATTGATCCAGATTTTATGAGCAGAATGAAATGAATACAAATTATTATTAAAATATACTTAACAAATAATAAAAGATATACAATAAAACTGGTTTCTATTCAGTAAGGCAATAAGCTGAAACTATAAAATGCAGCAGAAAACAAGCTTGCTAGAATGATGGCGGCTTATATATGAGAAGAGATGTGACGGTTGTGCTCATTCTCAAGAAGATGAGTACAATGAGGCTCTGAATGCCTTTTTACAATAAATCAGAATGCCAAAAACAATAGACATCCAAAAACCTAACCCTAGGAGATGAAGTGCCAAAAGCCATGTGGGCCCTGTTGGGGCATGTTAGTACATCAACTTCTCGGGGTCATAACTTTTGCATACGATCTATGTTTTAGGCACACAATAGCCCGTTGGAAAGGTCTATCCAAGGACTACACATGTTTCCATAACTCACTTTATAGTATGATTGTGGCGATCCCTAAAAACGTTGTTTAGGGCCTCAAAATGGCCCCGAAAGTAAGGAACCCGAAAACTAGGAAAAAATTGCCAAACTGTAAAACTGCCAAAATGAGCTAGTTGGAATAGGTGGGAGGCCACCGGAATCCATATGGATCATTGGTTGAGTGTAAAAAGTATATTTCATGCATGAATGACTTAGACTAGGAGTAATCTCAAAAATAGGTTAGGTTTTAGTCTCAACTAAAACTATAAAGACAAGTCAAGGTAGTGAGTTAAGACACACTTGAACACTTGAGTAGATTGATCGATAGAGAGATGGAGAGAGAGAAGGTATCCAAGAAAGGAATTTCCAGGTAGCACACAGTATCGTACATGGATTTGCACAATTACTTATTGTTGTATTTGGAGCTCTACTTAGTGAAAGGTCGCCCCACCATAAGAGGCAAGTGAACATTGCTTTCTTTCTTTTGATTGTCATAATACAAGGGTATATTTTGCATATTTCATATTGTTCATCTCTTGTATATGGTTTTCTACATTTATAATGTATGTATACCTAGTTTTTGTTTCAATTCTAAGGGTTAAAGAACACTACAAGCGGTATTAAAGATCTTTCATTAGCTAGCACGCCTTAGAATTTTAGATTTTTTTTTAAGGCTAGAGACATGTTCTAGCATCTATAAATAACATAGAGATCTATTTTTTGATGAGTAAACTTGTGGTCGAGGAACAAAACAGACAAAAAATACAAGTTGTGTCACCTGGCTAGACACCCTTGTAACCTTTGTTGGTACCCGTTCAAGTAGTATTGCATCAGACAACACTTGTATATGGAATTGTCTTCCATGTACCCAAGGGTATATCAAAGTTCCTTTAGGTGCACTTGAACCAACCTTACATAAACTTGTGGCCATATTGTTTCTATAATACACTAAGAAGAACTCTAAGGGAGATGAATCTCATGTACTAGGGAATTTGGTAGTATGGATAAGGGTACAATATACCCTCCTTAGTTAGTGTCATGAGAAATTTAGCTGACTACTATTGTTGGTGACCATTTGGTATATTAGAGAAATATAACACTTGACACTTGTTTTTCCTTAGGACCTTACAACTATAGCCTCTATAGTCTGGTAGTGAAATTCCCACATCTATAAATTGAGAAGGAATTTGTGAATTTTGTCAGTAATACTCAATTTGGGGTAATACTCCTAGTAGTGTAAAAAACATTTTTGGGCCCTTTCGACACCATTTTGGGAGACCTATCTCAAAATATTCCTTATGCCATGCTGATTGTGTGGATATACCTCTCCAATAAAAAAAATTTGGTGGACCCAATTGTTGGGTATGTGTTATATTCTTTGCATGTGTGTGTGTGGGTGCTTCAGAGTCAACATCTGTGCCTGGCGATTTTTGTTATTTTAGTGCTATTTTTAGCAGTTTTATAAATTAATCATGGATTAAGGGATTAGGGTTTTGGTAGCTACATAATACCTAAAATATTGTATATATTGTATTTTGAATGGTGAAATTAATACAATAAAAAGTTAAAAGGTGCGGCACCAAGGAAGGCTAGTTTTCTCTTGGTTAAGGGTTTCTAGCGTAAATCTCTGTGTACTGTGTGTATGAGCCATTGATTAATTTCTGTTTTGTTTAGGAGAATTTGTATGCATTGCTTTACTTCGCAGGTTTAAAACTTACATGTGGTATCATAACTCATTTTTGGCTTTAGGGGGACACCTTTGTTACTGAGGGTTTGGCTCGGTCTTGATAGATCAAGTTTATCTTGGGTCTGTGATAAACCTGGGTTCAGTGGGAGATTTTGTAGTGGTGATTTGAGCATAGAAAGAGGAATGGCGAGCTCTTATAGAATCGAGATTGAGAAGTTCAATGGTAAAAACTTTGAGCTATGGAAGCTCAAGATGGAGGACGTTCTTGTAGACAAAGAACAAT
>JZKD02S1676353.1:27808-38461 GCA_000966675.3 Picea glauca | reverse complement strand
ATTTTTAAATTATAATAGCCAATGTTGATATGATGAAATGTGGTGGTAGATGTGAAAATGTGAGACTTCAAATGGGAAAGTATCATCTCAACATCACATGTTTATTATTGAAATGGTTGGTTGTGATGTAATTCTCGAGGCAGAATGGTTATGACCTTTAGCACCTGTCACCACGGATTTCAAGGATTTATACACAATCTTCACCAAGAAATAGCATAAACATACCCTTAAGGGGCTTACATCTATCTCCCCTGAAATGATCACCTCTCATTGTATGGAAAAGTTATTGATGAAAGGCCATTGGGGCATTATTGTATACTTCAATGCAATACAGACAGTGGACACCCCATCACAGGAGATTCACCCTGATTTGAAATTGGTCCTCGTTAAACATCAACATGTATTTGAAACATCCCAGGGTTAACCACCTTCACATGGATAACATGACCATGGTATTCTCGTGATTCAGGTAGTCAACCACCCACTATGTGTCCTTATAGGAACCCTTTTGCATAGAAGAATGAAATAGAAAATAACATTCATGAATGGTTGGAAGATGGAGTCATATGTCCCAATACTAGCCCTTATTCATCACTAGTGGTCATGGTATTAAAGAAGAAAGGAAATTGCCACATGTGTCTTGATTTTTAGGTTCTCAATATGTTAACCATCAAGGAAAAATTTACCATCCTATTTGTTGATGACCTCTTAGATAAACTTCATGGTGCAAAGTTTTTTACGAAATTATACTTTTGTTCCAAATACGATCAAATAAATATGAAAGCGACATACATCCCTAAGACAACTTTTATCACAGGTGGAGGTCATTGTGAGTTTTTAGTGATGCCTTTTGGCCTTTGTAATGCCCCATCTGCCTTCTATATCCTCATGATTTTTTTTTACCATTCTTATGCAATTTTATGCTTGTATTCTTTGATGATATCTTGACCTACAACAAAACTTGGGATAAATCCTTGGTTTTCATGCAATAAGGGTGCCCCTTGGCATTCACCAATAGGCAGTTGTAAGGCCACAATTTTGGTAATTCCATACGTGAGAAAGATATCATGTCCATCCTTCATGCAATTGAGACCTGATGCCCATATCTCATAGGACGTGTTTCCAAATCAAGACCAACCATCATAGCCTGGAGTATTTTCTAGAAAAAAGGTTATCATCACTAGAGAAACAAAAGTGTGTTACTAAGATGCTAGGGTATGATTATGAGATTATATATAATAAGGATAAACAAAATGTGGTGGCTAATGTTTTATTGAAGCAATTTGAGGAGGATGGATCCCTCTTTGCCTTATCTTTACTTGTTCTAAGTTGGCTTGAGGAATCCTATTGAGAATGGTTGGAAAATGGCACTATAATTCAACTCATCTAAAGGATTTAGGAAGAACCCAACCCTCTTAAAGGGTATACATGGCATCGATATATGTTGATGTATAAAGGGTACATTAATCTGGTAAATAATTCTACCTTAAAACCAAGGGTCTTAGAGGAATTTCACTCATCACCTATAGTAGGTCACTTTGACTTTCATAAAACCTATGATAGAGATATGTGCTCATTCTTTTGGGAAGGCATGCAAATAGACATCCAAGATTTTTTAGCAACTTGTGACATTTTCCAAAGAAATAAGGGTGAGACAATGAAGTCACTACTGGCATTGCAACCACTTTCGATCCCAACACATATATGGATTGCCATATCTTTGGATTTTATAGTGGGATTTCCAAGAGTTGGTCAAATATTAGCGATCCTAGTGGTATTGGACCATCTTTCCAAATATGCTCACTTTCATTCCTTATCACACACATTTACCTCCTATTATGTTTCCCAAGTCTTCATCAATCATATTTTTAATTTACATGGCATGCCAAATTCCATTGTCTCAGATTGGGACCGTACATTCACCAACAAATTTTGGCAGGAGCTATTTAAACTTCATGGCACCTAGTTGAACATGAGAACTATGAGTAACAAGTGCTTAGAAACCTATTTGTGATGCTTCACTTCTGCAAAGTTGCACCAATGGTAACAATGACTTCCCCTTGAAGAATGTTGGTACCACACCACTTAGTATGGAGCTACCAAAATGACACCACATGTCATTCAAAATACCTTGTTAGTGACTTCCTATTTGCCAGGAACCTCCAAGGTTCATGCAGTGGATAACACACTTCACACCAAAGAAGCCATTCTCTGCACACTTAAGTACAATTTGGTTATGACTCAAATTAAAATGAAACATCAAGCTAACCAACATCACTCAAAACTTTCTTTTGTAGAAGGGGATAAAGTGTTTCTTCACTTTCAACCCTATAAACAAATATCACTTAAAGATAAAATCCACAGAAATTAGCACCAAAATTCTATGGACCCTATAAGATCATCCAATGCATTGGACAAGTGGCCTATAATTAAGATGGATCTTCCAACCCACTCCAAGAATCATCTTGTCTTTCATGTGTCTTGTATGAGGAAGATAGTGGGATTGAATTGCAAGGTGACAACTAGATTATAAGAACTTGATGAAGAAATATCCATTTGGCTCTAGTCGAAAGTAGTATTGGATACAAGAAAGTGTCAATTAAGCGAGTGAACGATCCTAATAAGTACCAATACAATGGAAATATATGCATCCAAAAGATGCCACATGGGAACCAATAGTGATTCTACAACAATTTCCACACCTTCATCCTTGAGGACAACACCGATTTTGAAGGGGGGTGGCATGTTAGGGTCTTACCCTAACCTCCCTACTTTAGGCTACCACGGAGTTACTAAGTTGATGTATGTGTCCATCCTCTTTGAATAAGGCCATTTAGATAGTAGAGGATAGTTATTTAATGTAAAGGGACCCTCTTTATTAAACAAGGTCCACTAGGTAGCTTGTACTAATTAGTGATGGGACCACAAGTAGTTAGGATTTAGCTATTGAGAATCTATTTAAAAATATAGGAGGCTATGGGATGTTTTGTCAAGTATTTTTGTATTTGGAGATTTTCTCAATGAAAGATTACCCCACCTTAAGAGGTAAGTGAACATTTCTTTCTTTCATTTGATTCTCATAATACAAGGGTATATTTCACATATTTCATCTCTTGTATCTAGTTTTCTATATTTATAATATATGTATAACTGGTTTGTGTTTCGAGTCTAAGGGTTAAGGAACACTACACTACTTGTGTTTTTCCATCTATTTGAGGGTGATGATTTGAACTACACTATAACTTTGTCACCAACTTCTTCCATAGTGTCCTCAAAAAATGACTAAGAAATCTAGTATATTTGTCTGATGTGATCATATTTGGAAATTTGTGCAATTGCTCCACCTGCTTAAGGAATACTTATATGCAATATATCACATCATTTACACTCTTACAAGGCATGAAGTGTGTCATTTTTGAAAACCTTATCAAGCATAACAAACATTAAATCAATTGTGTTATGACCCAAAGGGGGAATATATAGGGTTAAATGTATATGATAAGACCCCAAGGGGGGGCATATATGGGGATAATTGTACACATAATGTGTAAATATATATTTAATAGGGTCAACTTAATAGTAAAGGGGCCTCATGTGTAGGTGTGAATAGGCATATATAGAGATAATATATTTATTATTGTAGACATGTGAATTGTGATGTATGAATGTATTTGTGGAGGAGGTTCTCCTATTATTTAAAGAGTTATTGTGTAGCTTATCTATCCTGGAGTTGTGCTCCACACTCATATTTTGTACACGGTGTGTACTTCTGTTATGTAATGATATTTTAAGCATTTGGTTCATTACATTTGGTATCAGAGCATCGATCCTAGGATTTTGTTGCTTCAATCAAGTCATCTTGGAATTTTTGCTATAACTTTTTTTCGAGGCCACTTAAGAAAGAAAAACTTGGAGGATGTTTATAATATATATCGAGGTAACTTTGGTATTAATTTAAGCTTTTGGGTCATTTTACTTTCGGAGATACACACTGTGGAAGATATGGTTTTCGAATAGTCCTATAGCTAGTCTCAAACAAGTGTTTCATGTAAAAGAGTCATATATTCTTCATAGAGGATCCAAATTTAGTGAGACTAGTTGCATTGGAAAAATGACATTCCATAGTATTTTGGGTGCAAATTTCATAATCATTTATCCAATATTGGACGCGGAGCAGTTTGTACAAGTTCACTCTTCATAATAGGCCAAAAGTCAGCAAGGTTTGGGAAAGTTACCATAATTTTCATCTGGAACACCCGATTTTGGTCATACCCGTGGCATTACAGAGAAGCCATTTTAGAGTAGTACATGTAAAAATTTCAGACTCATAGGGGTTGAAATTTCAGAAATAGATCGGAAGGAAGGTCGACTAGAAGGACAAACTCCAAATCATGGTTTTAAGGGTATGTTCACTTAAAACTATCATAACTTTTGATTGGAATGTCCGATTGAGTTGATTCAAAAACCTTTGGAAAGATAAAACATATAAGATTATTTGGAACAAGGATTGAAACTATTTGAGATCATTATTCCTAATATATTGAGGTTGTAATTTGAGTGTTTGTGTTAAGCCTCACTTAAGAATCAATGACAATACCTCAATTTACATGAGATGAAGATAAAGATGTAATCAATCCTATGGAATGATTGAAGATGAAAAAGGAATATGATTTGACTACTTCAAGGGTAAGAAATTATTTTTTGGGTGAATCTTGGAATTGGTGGATGAGTATTGATAAGGATAATAAATGGAAAATACCATGGGAAGAATTTGAAGAACTCTTCTCAAATAAATGGACCAAGGATACAAAAAATGAGGATATTTATAAAATTCAAGAGGATTTAAAAGGAGTAAAAGAAGAGATCAAGAAGAACAGTGATGAGTTGTCTAAAATATGAGACCTTAATGAAGCACTAGTTAAAGTAGTTAAAAAATTAAAACAAGAAAAGACTAGCAAAGGAAAGTGGGAAAAAGATGAGTCAAGGGAAGATTTGAAAAATTAATATGAAGAGATAAGTAGATTACAAAACCATAATGAAAAACTATTGGATGGAGTTAATAGATGGAAAGAAGAATTATCAAAATCAAGAAGAAATGAAAATCTTCGATGAAGAATCTACCAAAAGACTTGAAGAGGAATTTTGCAAGAAGGTTGAGGAATCCCTAAATACTGATGAGGTAAAACTAGAAACACAATCTAGAATTAAAGAAGGACGTCAAAATTTGATAAATGAGGTGACATTGTAGCTTCAAAAGGAGAAAGAAGATGAGATTCAAGAAGGTCATCAAAAGATACTTGAAGAATTTGAACTTCATCTAGAGGATGTACATGCCAAATATGAGGGTATTATATCCAAGGCTAGAGTAATCAAAGACCAATAAAAGAGGATAGATGATTCATTTGTCTATGAAAAGAAGATAGATGAAATGGGTGTGCAAAATGAAGAAAAATCATCAAATGTGAAACCATATTGACATCGTCATTACCATGAAAGATTTCAAGGAAGACAAAAAGGTTGATATCGACATTATCAAAGAAGAAGATGTAATACTTATCAATATTCATGGAACAAGGCATCGTAAACCATTATTTAACAATATATTATCATAGACCAACATTCACTAAAAATTGGAGAAGCTTCAACAATAATACATGGAATCAAGGGAAGGAAAATTATGCAACAACTAGACACCAAGGATTATGACCGAAAATAATTGATTTTGGATGGATGGATCAACATCAATGGAAAAAAGAAAGTAGCAACTTAATAAAATCATATTATTTAGTTTCATCAACCTTTAATTGCAAAGCTTTGAGGACAAAGATTTTTGAAGGAGGGTACTATGTTATGACCCAAAGGGGGAATATCTAGAGTTAAATGTATATTATATGACCCCAAGGGGGGAATTATATGGAGATTAATGTACATATAATGTGTATATATATATGTAATAGGGTCGACCTAATAGTAAAGGGGCCTCATGTGGAGGTGTGAATAGGTATATATAGAGATAATGTATTCATTATTGTAGACATGCGAATTATGATGTATGAATGCATTTGGATTTGTGAAGGAGGTTCTCCTATTCTTTAAGGTGCTATTGTGTAACTTATCTATCTTGGAGTTGTGCTCAATGCTCACATTCTATACATGGTGTGTACTTATATGCTTTTATGATATTTTAAGCATTTGGATCATTACAAATTCTACATTATGTTCTCGACTATCCAAGTACAAAATCCATGGATATAACCTCCTAATGCATATTCAATATCAACAATGATGTGTACAATCTTGTATTTTGACAAGCTCCCTTTTCCATTTGACAAATTCTACATTGCACCACAATTTTGTTGACCTGTTTCTTCATACTCGATGAATAATATCTCTCTTCCAACAAACTTTGCATTTTATCATGCCAAAAATACTTTCCTAATCTATCATTGTGCAATGATTTGATCAAATTCTCTAAGATCAAACTTTTTGTATGTGTGATTGCTTCCCATTGAAAAAATAATTGCCTTGGTTGAAATAATCTAGTTTGTGCTTTTATCCTACTATGTTCCTATGCATCGACTTAGTAACACATCTAAAAATTTTGTTGTGCTCATTCAAATCCTTAATCTACTCAAATCCAATTGTCTCATTCCTCATTATATCCAACATTCATGCTCTCGTTCCCAATGTTTTTGCAACCTTATTTTCCTTCCAAAACTTGTGTTTCAACACACATGTGAAATTTTATAGAAACTCAACATATTTCATGTGTATTTCACTCAATTTCTCTTGGATGTTGATGAACTTAGACACTTGGTGATATGTGTATAGAATGAACTTGTGTGACAACAAATAATGTCTTCGATGTTTTAGTGCTTACACAATAGCATAAAACTCAAGATCATAAGTAGAATACCTATTTCATGCTTTATTCAACTTATTATTGAAGAATGTTATTGACCTCCCTTCCCGACTCAACATTACACCAATAGCTATTGCACTTGCATTAAAATACACCGAAAAAACCTTGTTGAAATTAGGTAACACCGACACATGTACATTTATTATCGTATGCTTCAACAATTCAGATCTTCATTTGCGTATGTGTTCCATTGAAACCTAGTCACTTTCATGTAGTCTATCATTGATTAGATTTGAATGTATTGGGTCAACACGCACCCCAATGTATGTAAAGAAATGAATATTTTATTAGGCAGAAACATATTTGGGGGTCAACGGGTGAAGTCGAATAACATATCTTATGGTTTGGACTACTATTTATACCAAGGCTTGCTAATGAAAATATAAATAGAGGTGAGAGCTTGTTCATATTACAAATGAACAATAACATGATCTTTATCATCTTATTTATGACCAACAATAACTTTGTTGTGTGTTTATGATTAGATTTACCTTTGTTAGATTAGTTCCTTATTGTTTAGATTTAGTGCATAAGTTTGTTATGTGATTAAGTATATGGTTTATTATATATTTTACTTTGATATGTTTTGTGTTTAATATTGAATGATATGGTATGATATAACATAAAACATTGATTAGCTTAGTGGGATAGGTCTAGTGGTGAGTGCTTTACGTTTTATGTAGGAAGTCTTGGGATATATTCCTTGGGATGTCTACCTTAGTTGCATGTCTCACTTGAGGTTCATTGGGTGCCATAATCAGGGCAACGTGTTTTCACTAGGTACCATCCATGAATTCAGGAAAGTGCCATGAAAATTTCTCGTGAAGTTTTCCTTGGGAAAAAAATAACATAAAACATTGGTCAAGTTAAAAAAAAACATTATAAGCTACAATGTTTGCATCTATATGTTATCTTATGGTGGTACGAAAATAATACATTGCCTTGGAAATATTGTTATCTCATCTTATAGGCCCAAATCTATGGCCAAACATTGAAAACAATGGGAAGAAGAAGGACAACATTTTTTGTGCTTCCAATCACCTCATTTCGAGACCAAAGTTGTAGTTTTTGAAGGTGAAAAATACCAAATTAATTTTTTCCACATGTGATTTTGATTCTATTAACTCTGATCCTATGGATGCAATATCAATAGGAGATTGTGCATAGTTTTAAAGAAGTTGATCAAGGGTACAACAATCATGCACTTGAAGAAGGTACATCCTTCAAACTCTCTCCCTTGCATGCACATACCTCTAGAATATATTACAACCTTGAAATAATTCTAATTTAGTACCTACATATCCCTTATTTAAAATTCTAGTACTAGCACACTAACAATCATTGCATAACCCATACTTGGCATGGGTAATCTTACAAAATATTACAAAATGGCACAATACATGCATTTCTATGAAAATATTATCTTAATATTATTTTATGTCATTCTCAAGTCTTGAAACAAATTTGAATTTTTTGAAAAGAAGCTTTATGAATGCTCATTTCTAGGTAGCTCTGAAGGTTAGCTCAAGTGGTCTTGAGCCAGACGTGAGATATCTCCCCAAGTGATCAGTTGGGAGATCACGGGTTCGACTCTCTTGATCCCAATCGTTGTTGTAGCTAAAGAGGTGGTCCCCCGCAAGGGTTCTCTGGTGAGGAACCCATCGTAGCGGTGCTGTGAACAAGGTTTCTATGGATGTATCTTGATACCAAGATGTCTTGTCTAGTTGGCGTCTGATGTTGCTGCGCACCAGATGTCATCAGTCCAGACGGTCCTGCTGGAGTCTTGCCCTGACTCCTGCAGTAAATTCGTCTTCAGTTAAGAGGCCTAATGGACTGCATCGTGCAACGTCCGAGGCATTTAGACCCTCGCCTTCGCACAAAGCTGTAGTTAAGGCCGCACAAGAACTTGTTGACCTCCAACTTCTCCTTGTTCAGATGCAGGGCATACCACAATATTTTCATAAATCTGATCTCATAATCTAGCACCGTACGACCACCTTGTCGTAAGGCACATAACTCATCGAGTTGGCGCTTAATGAATTCCTCTGACAATTACTTCTCCCAGAACCATTCCCAAAACACAGCTCTGACGACCTTGTTTAGTTGAAGTAGGAGTGTCTTCCACCTTAGAAGAACGCTCCTCTTTAGCTGAAGACCGTCATGCAGACCTTCGTGCTAGAGGTCGTAACCATGAAGTGAGAAGCACATCGCCTTGTTCTCCAACCATGCCTCTATGGCTGAGCCATGTGGCACTCGTGAATGCGAGAACTTAATCTTCTAGAGTCCCCACGAATACTACCAGTACTAGTTGGGGCGCGTTGTGGACCCCCAGGGGTACATGAACCCTGGCCTTATCTCATTACAGACGATTAGTCAAGGCCTCTAACATTTCCCTGGAAGCACCTTGTCAAACCCAACACATCCTGCGCGACAATATGCTCATGCTCAAGACTTGTTCTTCTTTTTGGGGGTTGGACCCCTCTAGCACGGGTGCTACTGGAGGCGTCACGCCTCCTCCCCTGGCACCACGTCATGAACCTTCACGACGTCCTCTAACCATGAGTAGCTCATGGATAGGTTAAAGTTTTAATTAGCACTAGGTTATTAATTTAAGTGTATAATTCAGTGGATGGCGTGGCTATCCACAGTCGCAGGGTTGAACGCGCTCTGATACCATATGTGACGACCCCCACTGTTATGAAAACAAAAGTGAGGTACACTTTTTTTTTCTTTTTTGTTGCGTTAGGTAAATAAAATGTCAATATAAATAACAACATCCGCGTCACATCTTTCACATATAATAAAGAAACAATATCAATGCATTAACCCTCGTTTACGACACAATGCAGACACAACATAAACACATTAACAATCAATCATCTACACATTAAACATCACAACTAAAAGCAACATCAATGACACATCAACCAATATAAATTAATGAAACAAAAGTAATGCATTAACAATCAATCATGACTCAAGCCGACACATTAGAGATCCTGATAAATCCATGACGCAAAAGCAATTATCAGTTATATTCGTGGCGTGGATCCCAAACACTTAGTCACACACTCATCAATAATTAAGTGACACATGAGCAACAACTGTAACATAAACATACCTCGACATACTAAGGTGCAAGAGTGTTCTCAATTAAAACACTGCGTAAGAGCAATCAATTCTAAGACAATCATGCATCCACATAATCAAGCGCATGAGTAAATGTCAACCTTATTTCCTTACGCTAAGGTAATCATTTGAATCTTAACCGACACAATATCCATGATGTCTAACAATCAACCATTCATTTATCCTTCATCTATACATCAACAATTCAAGACGCAAGAGACAATGACTTTATTTTGCAAGGCGCAAGGGAGTACATTAATAATCAATCATTCTTCAATAACAGTTAAAGGCCCACACGTGACCAAGTTCTAATCCAATCAGGTACCTCATAATTCATTGGCCCAAGAAACTAGTTATTAATCACACATTAACAAATTTAAAGGCGCAAGTAAAAGTGTTGAATCAACATACATCATAGAGATAATTTAATTCGTGCAAGACGTCTAATGTCTACGTCAAGCACTCTTGTTACATCGCAACTGGATGCGTGCAAGAAGGCTATCATCTAGTACCACTTTCCTTTGTTACTTTTCCATTTTCCATAAGAATAAATGCTAAGCTTAGTCACTTCTTCCATCATTAATTAAGGGCAAAGAGAAAGG
>JZKD02S1676353.1:14319-27758 GCA_000966675.3 Picea glauca | reverse complement strand
CAAGCCGACACATTAGAGATCCTGATAAATCCATAACGCAAAAGCAATCATCAGTTATATTCGTGGCGCGGATCCCAAACACTTAGTCACACACTCATCAATAATTAAGTGACACATGAGAACCAACTGTAACATAAACATACCTCGACGTACTAAGGTGCAAGAGTGTTCTCAATTAAAACACTGCGTAAGAGCAATCGATTCTAAGACAATCATGCATCCACATAATCAAGCGCATGAGTAAATGTCAACCTTATTTCCTTGCGCTAAGGTAATCATTTGAATCTTAACCGACACAATATCTATGATGTCTAACAATCAACCATTCATTTATCCTTCATCTATACATCAACAATTCAAGACGCAAGAGATAATGACTTTATTTTGCAAGGCACAAGGGAGTACATTAATAATCAATCATTCTTCAATAACATTTAAAGGCCCACACGTGACCAAGTTCTAATCCAATCAGGTACCTCATAATTCATTAGCCCAAGAAACTAGTTATTAATCACACATTAACAAATTTAAAGACGCAAGTAAAAGTGTTGAATCAACATACATCATAGAGATAATTTAATTCGCGCAAGACATCTAATGTCTACGTCAAACACTCTTGTTACATTGCAATTGGATGTGTGCAAGAAGGCTATCATCTAGTACCACTTTCCTTTGTTACTTTTCCATTTTCCATAAGAATAAATGCTAAGCTTAGTCACTTCTTCCATCATTAATTAAGGGCAAAGAGAAAGGGGATAGTACATACAGAGAAATGAATCAAGCGTTGAATTTCAATCTAACCTCAAGTAGCTCCACTATTTGTTTTCATGCTAGAGTTATCTCCTAAGCATAGGTAAGGAGAGTTATGCCTTAACATGCAAATCCCAAAATTGATGTGGTGGTTAGATCTCGTTATCTTAGTACTATAAGGTTGGGAGGTTCATCTCAACAAGCTGAATTTCGGCTTGGTAATTGATCTTCATACTTCCTAAAGCACTTCAATTTTGTGGTTCGAACAATGAGGTTCAAGAAGGATACAAAAATGAATAATCACATTGCATTACTAATTTAGGAATTGACTTCTAGCAAGGGCACAATGAGTATTATAATGAAGGCCAACTGATGTGCAAAAATCCTAACTTTAAATCCTTAGCCAAAAATCCTTAAGATTGTTAATACCTCAATGGAGGCCAACGACAAGGGCCACTGCCATTACATCTGGAAATAAGGGGTCGCAAGGGAGGTTGAACTTAGAAATCCCTTACATAAAAAGGCACAACGCCTTTTTAAATTTTTCCTAAAAACTTTAGTAACTGAATAAAGTTTTACACAATTAACCACCATAATTTTTAATTTTAAACTTTCCATAACACAGGTTCGACCCTCGATCACGAGGGGAAGGGCATAGGGAGAGAAGAATTCACTGTTAGATCTGGAATAACGCTGAGCAAGGGAGCAATAAGTTTGCTGCGTAAAACACAAATAATAACCACCAATCTCCCTGGGCAAGGCGTAGATTCTACTGGGCAATAATATACATGATTCAAATGTTTATTCTTTGTGCCGAGGGAGCTGTCCGCCGTGAGGGTAAGTCATTCCTTGAAAGAACCCATTTCAAAAAGAATGAAAGACTGATTGAAAACAAGAAAAATAAACCCTATCCCACTGAAATCAGGTGCTACTTCCTTTATTAACTAGATGACAAAGTTGCAGAGATCATGGCCTCAACGAACGAAACGATAGGTTTCCTTCATTGATAAAAGCCACCAACTTCCATTTTAAAAGAAGCTCGAGGATAAATGACTTCAACACGTAGTTCCACTGGGAAAATAAACGTCATGCAACCTTAGGCAACATGTGGAGAACAAGGTGAAGTGCAGGCTTCCTTCCCACGAATTGGGCACGAAATCACATCCAAGATGAGGAGAGAGGGATGGATACACAGGAAGGACTGAAGAAAGGGCCGCGTTGGTGAGGGAAATCACTAGCAACGGTTCAGTCACAACCCGCCCCACCTGTGGTACCAAAATCGGGGCATGTACTCAACTAGAGACATGCAACCCACTAACCACGATCTAGTCGGGTCAACAAGAATGATCCCAAGTGATAGCCAATGAAGGGAGCTCTGTGGGAAGTGTTCGGCCTTTGGCAAAGATGTGTAGAGCACAAGGATAATGCCTTACACAGATAGAGATAGTAAGGCGAGTTGAAGGAAACCACATAGGACATCGAGAAAAATGTGTGGCTTTCTTACACACAAACAAAAAGAAAGTGGGGACCAAATTCACCTAGGTTCCTCCACGTGCCATGAACAATTACTGGGTGATACTTTTCCCAACAGAGTGGTTTAATCCTCAAGATGCAAGTGTTAAATGTTCTTCTGGAATGCCCATTATACCAACAAAATTAATCTAGAGAGGCATTTTACTCAACCTTAAGTTAAGGAGATTCATTATTTTATTTATTTTCTTTAAAAGGGTCTTCGTCACCACGCCGAAGATAATATACTTAGAGACCAGTTTAGGTAGAAGGATATCTTGGTCCATCCTGAGTGCAAGCAGAAGCACATGGATTGGTGGAGTTGTAAAGGTGTTGTAGGCCTAAGATAGAGAATCATGGGTGACAAGGTAAGGGTTGTAAGGCTTAACGGTTGCAGAAGAAATTTTAGGTTGGCAGATAGGAGGTAGGGGGGGTGTAGAAGCAAGTATAAGAATTTCTTCCATAACAAAAATTGTTAGAATAGTCTTCCTTGAAGGACGAACAATATTGCCACCATCCAAGTCAACTCCTACACTACAGTACTTTAGGCAACAGTTCTGAATAATAATAAAAAAAAATTAAAAAAAATTTAAGCTTGACATTCACTACATCCCATGTCAACTTTTAAATTCCATAATTTTCCGACATAGTTTCTCATGCTTGCGGGAACAATAAAAAAATAATTACAGTTATTATACCAGGGTTAGGAACATCATAAATCTGTGGATGTCTACTCAAGTACAATCTTGTTGGAAATTAACTATAAATTAAAATCAGAATATGAATTGCGATCTATTACAGATAAATTATACAATACCGAGACCAATGAAGAAGATTTTGCAGATGTCCTTGCACTCTTTCCTGTCTCTCGCTTGCTAATCGTCGAGACTACACCGGTACCTCCCAGCCAATGCTAGGGGTACTCTTCTTCCCCTTAGTCCCTCGAGCCGCAAAGAGGCCACGCACCCAAACCAGAGAAAAATATAGCAGCCAACTAGCCTTGCAAGGTTGATACCACTCTCCTTTCGATCCGGGTATCTCAACTCCCACAAGAAAAATCAGTCAAGCAAAATCTCGACAACGTAACCTTACGCCTACCAAACGTGATCCATACTCCTCCTCCACCATCCTTTTTATAGAGTTTTCTTAGTGATTAGTTTCCCAAACCCTCTTTAGATTTTTTTTATTAAATTTAATGAGGATAAACCTCCCCCGTACACATGTCACCCGATCCCTTAGTTGCACCAGAAAATAAATTTATTAATTAATTAAATTTGCCTATTTCCCTTACCCCCCTAAAAGCATTCCTAAAAACGCTCCTCAGTGTCCCTTTATTCCCTTACATTTCTTAAATGATTGGTGCCTTTCTTAAAACCTAGTTGAGTTCACAATTAGAAGGTTCCAAAGACTAGATTCCCTACTATTGTAGACATTCCCCTTTTCCTTATGTTTCCCCTTTTCTTCTTAGTTCGGATTTAACAAGTTTAGATATAAACAACAATTTACCCTTTTAATAATTTAATTCTTCATTAAAATTTTACTTTAATTATTAATGTTTGAATTTTCTTTACCCCCCTTCTTGTTATAAGTCCATATAGTTTTTTTTTTGTTCACAAGTTCTACTTAGACCTAGGTTTTAAATTCATTAGGCTGGAGAAATTTTTAAGGGAAAATTAGTTATTAAACTTTACTCATACCATCATTCATTTTAAGGCCGACCAAGTCCTAAGGAGGCATAGTTTTCTAGGTACTAGGTTTATTAACTTACCAAAGTTAAAAATCATGACGTGCCCTTCAAGATGCACTGCGTGATCCAAGGGTGCCACTCGCTTGCATTCCTATTTTAATTGCGCGACATGCCCTTCAAGACGCACTACGTGCTCCAAGGGTGCCACTCGCCTTTTGACTGATTTTGGTAGACGTAAAACCCCTGGAGTCAATACTCCGTCAGGTGACCTTGTAGGAGACTAAGGGCCTCTAAGGAATAAGGACCTTGCCTTATTGTGTGCCCCTTAGAATCATCGTGAGAGACTATCACAGTCTGCCCTCACGACATCGTGGATCTCTTGAACTAGGTAATTGTTAACCTACAGTTCGAGCCACGATGAGAGTGCTAGTAGGATGTGGCAGGGCTACTGCCACACCTCTCCCTTAATATCTCTGGTTGTCATGCGTGACCCCTTTACTCCTAATGTGAGTCTGGTTAGCAAGCTATCGTCGGCTTGCATCCATCAATGAAACGTGTCAGCGATAACAATCAACATCATAATATCTAGTCATATGCCACATAGGTAAATCAAAACATTCAAACCATAAACATCCACTCCCTGACATGATTCGGATTCCAAGGAGATCCATCGATGCCATCAACATCCTCAAACGTCTCGAGTCCTTCACACTCAGGAAAACTAGTCAATATCACTTGTCGATATAAATATCATAAAATAACATATCATCAAATCTACAAACATCATCATGCTCCATAATCGAATCAGTCAATCATATAGTGAACCAGATCACTTGCACACAAGTGTCCACACGAATAAGTCACATCGGGTGTGCGCAAGAGTGGGATGTTACATACACCCCCTCTTTTTTTAAACTTTGTCCCGAAGTTTCACAGTATACAAATGCAAAAATAAAGTATCTGACAATATCTAAATGTCTAGCTATCAACAAAGGGAAACTGATGACGCATATCATATGCGTTTTCCCAGGTAGCCGAGTGTGGACTATAATTGTCCTACTGGACCTTGACCTGATCGATAGTTCAATGCCGTAGCTGTTGAATGCGATGGTTCAGAAAGCGGTCTGGCTCCGCCGTGAGCGCACCCTCCCCCAACATCCGCTAAGAACTCAGTCAATCTCATGTGTAGGATCACTTACCTAAAGTTGCACATGGATACAAAATAAACATCGTGCAATGCCTCAAAGAATGAGGCACAACTAGACATTAGGCCTTTCATAAATATGGTCAACGCGATGCGCATAGGCAAACCATTCTGTCGATCCCATGCTTCTTCCATCCCCCTTCGTATCATTTGTAATTGTTCTTTCAATTTTCGGATCGCTTCTGGTCCTACCAGGACCCCATCCTCGATTCGATCCCAACTCAAAGGCATCCGACACAGTCACCCATAAAGAAACTCAAATGGCGCCATCTTAATGGTGCTTTGATGGTTTTTGTGGCATGCAAACTCAGCCAGCGGCCAAAACTATCTCCAACGTTTCTATTGGTCCAACACACACATGCATAACACAACCTTCCCAAATTGGTTCGTTCCTTCAGTCAGTGTGTCTATCTCCAGGACATGTTGAACTAAAGTTCAGTGGTGTTCCCAAGGCTTCTTGGGAAACTCATCCAAAATCGTCTTGCAAACACCGAATCCCTTATCAGATACAATTCCTTTGGTACGTCTGGCAGTCTCAAAATGTTACTGATATAAACTCTACTATACCTAGTGCCTGATGTGTCGTACGCACAGGGACAAAATGTGAACTCTTCGTCGGAGTGTCAATTGTCATGGCAATCGGGTCGTGCCTCCTTGCCGTCAACGACAATTCAACATTGAAGTTCGTCGAAATGACCTCCCATGTCGATTTTGGATTAGCGTGTGGTGGTAGCCATCCTGCTGGATGTCTATGTTCAACCTTCACCTGCCAACCTTCTAGACATATCACCACGGAGTTGACTATGTACGCCTTTATCCCTTCCAAAGGAATAAGGGATTAAGGTCGGTCCTCATCTTCATGACTCCTAGATGAGCCATGTACACTGCTCTATGAGCTTCACATAAGATCAAACTTCTCAATTTGTCATTCGGTTATAAGTAAATCCAGTTATTATATGTCAAAGATCCGTCCTTGTCCACATTATATCCCTCAATTTTTGTACCAACATGGTGTCTTGCCCGAAAAATTCCTTACCCTCTTTATACCAATCATCGTTACGCTGTAGTTAGAATATTTTCACGTAGATTCGTTTGAAGAGGTATCATTGAATATATGCGTGGCCTCCGACTCAACGCATGCCACTACGTTCTTTGTTCATTCAATGTAATTAATATCAAACATATTTGCTAAGTAATACTGACCGATGCTTTCGTCGCGTGTTCAAGTCTTTTGCGTAAAAAGTGATGTATTCCACCATGATCTTTTGTTTGAAATTCCCTCCAATAAGATGGTGTCTCTACATTCTCCAGGCCCACATAAAGGCCAATAACTCTCAATCATGCGTGGCGTAGTTCTCCTCATGCCTTCATAATTTCCTCGAGACTAAACGATCACTCGATCGTCTTGCATCAAGACTCCGCCTAAGCCTTCCTTGGATGCGTCAGTGCCTAACAAGAAGTCCTCGTCCATGTCAGGGACTTTTGGTATCGACGCTATCATCAACAACTCCTTGAGCATTCGAAATGCTTCCGCACATTTCTTGGTCCACATAAACCTCTTGTTCTTCTTTTGCAATTTTGTAATCGGATTTTATATATTCGAAAAACCCTCGACAAACCGTTGATAATATCTCGCTAATACCATGAAGATACACACTTCTAGGACATTCGTCGGCGTAGGCCACTGCACAATAACCTCTACCTTCGCTGGATCCACAAGAATGCCTTCGTCGAAGATAACATGCCCTAAGCAATGAATCTTCGATAGCTTCGCGACCGCTTCCCATAATTTGTTCTCTCGCAACATTGTAGTACCAAGCGTAAAATTTCGTCTTGATCTTCTGTCATCCGAGAAAATATCAAATGTCATCAAGGAGTACTTGACGGTAGTCAAGTAGAGTCTCCATGACCCATCCTTTTTCTGTAAGAAATTAACAGGAGCACTCTAAGGCGATACACTTGGACGTATAAGTCCTAGGTCCAACAACTCCTTCAGTTGCACTTTCAACTCATTTAACTCAGGGATCGACATCCGATAAGGCTTTCTTGCCATCGGTTCAGTTCCAGGTTTTAGGTCGATCGTAAATTCCATCTTGGCTTCGAGCGACCCACCTAGAAATTCTTCTGGGAATCACGTTCACAAACTCTCGTCTACCGGAAGGTCTTCTAATCCTTCTGCCACACCCTTGATGTTCGACGCTAAGTATGCATATAACTTGCATCCTTGCGTGTGCTCTCTTGTAGCTGTAAGGGAGAATGAACCTCGGGGATACTCCCCATTTTCTTCCTACAATCACACTTCTTTCTACTTCATCGTCAGTCCAACTCAACCGCCTCATCTTATCATAGAGTATCACATCATACAATTCCCACTAGTCCATACCGATCATGTCGTCATAAGATCTTAAAATCGTGATGTAGGTCGGACTTTGTTACACTATCCCCAGGTTAAAGAAACAATTCATACCCCTTCCTCCAACCATCTGGTTGGAACCTGAAGCCACATCGATGAATCTAAACTCATCCTGTCGAATGCCTTTACCTAAACCCATCCAACGCGGTACTAGAATAGAGCTCTTTGTAGCATTGTGATCTAACAAATACTAAAAGTTTGGTTGGCGATGGTACTTGACGCCTCGAGAATAGTGGACTGGTGCTCGGCCTGGCGGTTATTCACCGCTGTCATGAATCCTATTGACTTGGCTGCTGTGGCCCTCTTAACTGGATTTCCACGTTGGTAATGTGGCTCTGCACACGTCTAACATCCGGTCTTCGGTCTAGTACTCTAGGTCCCCGAAGTAGTAGTTGTTGACCCACCAGCCTGAAACCCTCGTCTGTTACGCTGAACATACCCAACCACTGTTGTTGCTGAAGCGGTGGTCCCCTGTAGGGGTTCTCTGTTGAGAAACCCGTCATCGCGGTGCTGTGAACAAGGGTTCTATAGACGTATCTTGATACTAATATGTCTTGTCTGGTTGGCGTCTAATGCTGTTGTGTATCATATGTCGTCACTCCAGACGGTCTTGCAAGAGTCTTGCCTTGACTCCCGCGGTAAATTATTCTTCAGCTAAGAGGCCTACTGGATTGCATCGTGCAACGTCCGAGGCATTGAGACCCTTGCCTTCGCACAAAGCTGGAGTTAAGGCTGCACACGAACTTGCTGACCTCCAACTTCTCCTTTTTCAGATGCGGGGCATACCAGAGTATCTTCATAAATCTAATCTCATAATCTGGCACCGTACGACCACCTTGTCGTAAGGCGTGAAACTCATCGAGCTGGCGCTTAATGAATTCCTATGACAATTAGTTCTCCTGTAACTGTTCCCAAAACACGGATCTGACGACCTTGTTTAGCTGAGGTAGGAGCATCTTCCACCTTAGAAGAGCGCTCCCTTTTAACTGAAGACTGCCATGCAAACCTTCATGCTGGAGGTCGTAACCGCAAAGTGAGAAGCACATCTCCTTGTTCTCCAGCCATGCCTCAACGGTTGATCCGTGTGGCACTCGTGAACGTGGGAACTTAATCTTCTATAGTCCCCGCGAATGATACCAAAACTGGCTGGGGCATGTTGTGGACCCTCAGGGGTACACGCGCCCTGGCCTTATCTCAGTACATACTGTTAGTCAAGGCCTCTGACATTTCCCTTGAAGCACTTTGTCAAACACAACGCATCCCGAGAGAAAATCTTCTCATGCTCAAGACTTGTTCTTCTCCTTGGGGGTTGGACCCCTCTAGCGTGGGTGCTACTAGAAGTGTCACGCCTCCTCCCCTGGCACCACGTCGTGAACCTTCGTGGCGTCCTCTAACCATGAGTAACTCATGGATAGGTAAAATTTTTAATTGGCAATAAGTTATTAATTTAAGTGTATAATTTAGTGGAAGACGTGGCTATCCACAGTCGCAGGGTTGAATCCGCTCTGATACCATATGTGACGACCCCCACCGTTACAATAAAAAAAGTGACGTACGATTTTTTTTTCTTTTTTGTTTCTTTAGGTAAATAAAACATGAATATAAATAACAACATCTGTGTCACAACTTTCACATATAATAAAGAAACAATATCAATGCATTAACCCTCGTTTACGACACAATGCAAACACAACATAAACACATTAACAAACAATCATCTATACATTAAACATCACAACTAAAAGCAACATCAATGACGCACCAACCAATATAAACTAATGAAACAAAAGTAACGTATTAACAATCAATCACGACTCAAGCTGACACATCAGATATCCTGATAAATCCACGGCGCAAAAGAAATTATCAGTTATATTAGTGGCACGGATCCCAAACACTTAGTCACGCACTCATCAATAATTAAGAGATGCACGAGCAACAACTGTAACATAAACATACCTCGACATACTGAGGTGCAAGAGTGTTCTCAATTAAAACACTGTGCAAGAGCAATCAGTTCTAAGACAATCATGCATCCACATAATCAAGCGCAAGAGTAAATGTCAACCTTATTTCCTGGCGCTAAGGTAGTCATTTGAATCTTAATCGACGCAATATCTATGATGTCTAACAATCAACCATTCATTTATCCTTCATCTATACATCAACAATTCAAGACGCAAGAGATAACGAATTTATTTCGCAAGGCACAAGGGAGTACATTAATAATCAATCATTCTTCAATAATATTTAAAGGCGCACAAGTGACCAAGTTCTAATCCATTTAGGCACGTCATAATTCATTAGCGCAAGAAACTAGTTATTAATCACACATTAACAAATTTAAAGGCACGAGTAAAAGTGTTGAATCAACATACATCACAAAGATAATTTAATTCGCACAAGACGTCTAATGTCTACGTGAAGCACTCTTGTTACATCGCAATTGGATGCACGCAAGAAGGCTATCATCTAGTACCACTTTCCTTTGTTACTTTTCCATTTTCCATAAGCATAAATGCTAAGCTTAGTCACTTCTTCCATCATTAATTAAGGGCAAAGAAAAAGGGGATAATACATACGAAGAAATGAATCATGCGTTGAATTTCAATCTAACCTCAAGTAGATCCACTATTTGTTTTCATGCTAGAGTTATCTCCTAAGCGTAGGTAAGGAGATCTATGCCTTCACATGCGAATCCCAAAATTGATGTGGTGGTTAGATCCCGTTATCTTAATACTATAAGGTTGGGAGGTTCATCTCAGCAAGCTGAATTTCAGCTTGGTAATTGATCTTCAAACGTCCTGAAGCAATTCAATTTTGTGGTTCGAACAATGAGGTTCAAGAAGGATAAAAAAATGAATAATCACATTGCACTACTAAGTTAGGAATTGACTTCTAGCAAGGGCACAATGAGTATTATAATGAAGGCCAATGGATGCGCAAAAATCCTAACTTAAAATCCTTAGCCAAAAATACTTAAGATTGTTAATACCTCAATGGAGGCCAACCACAAGGGCCACTGCCATTACATCTGGAAATAAGGGGTTGCAAGGGAGGTTGAATTTAGAAATCCCTTACATAAAAAGGCACAACGCATTTTTAAATTTTGCCTAAAAACCTTTAGTAACTGAATGAATTTTTACACAATTAACCACGATAATTTTTAACTTTAAACTTTACATAACACAGATTCGATTCTCGATCGCGAGGGGAAGGGCACAAGGAGAGAATAATTTGCTGTTAGTACCGGAATAACGCTGATCAAGGGGGCGGTAATTTTGTTGCCTAAAATGCAGAGAATAATCGCCAATCCCGCTAGGCAAGGCGCAGATTCTACTGGGCAATAATAGACGTGATTCAAATGTTTATTCTTTGCACCGAGGGAGCTATCCGCCGTGAGGGTAAGCCGTTCCTTGAAAGAACCCATTTCAAAAAGAATGAAAGACATAGTGAAAACAAGAAAAATAAACCCTATCCCACTGAAATCAGGTGCTGCTTCCTTTGTTAACCAGACGACAAAGTTACAGAGATCATGGCCTCAACAAGCGAAACGATAGGTTTCCTTCATTGACAAAAGCCACCAGCTTCCATTTTAAAAGAAGCTCGAGGATAAATGACTTCAACACGCAGTTCCACTGGGAAAATAAACTTCACGCAACCTCAGGCAACACGTATAGAACAAGGTGAAGTGTGGGCTTCCTTCCCACGAACTGGGCACACAATCACGTCCATGAGAAGGAGAGAGGGATGGATACGAAGGAAGGACTGAAGAAAGGGCCACGTTGGTGAGGGTGATCACTAGCAACAGTTCAGTCACAACCCGCCCCACCTGTGGTACCGAAATCAGGGCATCTACTCACCTAAAGACGTGCAACCCACTAACCACGATCTAGTCGAGTCAACAAGCACGATCCCAAGTGATAGCCAACGAAGGGAGCTCTGTGGGAAGTTTTCGGCTAAGGGAAAATAATTTGAATGTTTCCAATTAATATTTCCACAAGGTGGCTTGGGGTCCTTTAACTTAATAGAACCTCCCTTATTCCTCTAGTGATATCATGGCCAATACTTTAAGGCTGCACCCATAAGTTAATTGTCGACGTTTACAATTAAACAATAATACATTTACAATATTTGCAAGCCATTGTATGGCAATCATAAATTATGATTAATTACAGGCTGGGGGAAACAAGGGTGTTACAACATTAAACTTAGATTTGATTTTCAAATCGAGTCGTACAAAATGACCTCTGGCTTATCTACTACTAAACAACAAATTAATCCATAATCCATAGCATTGCCATCTTATTGCGTCTTAGCAAAGCCCACAATTTAACTTGGTCATTGTTAGAACAAACATTCCACCATAAACTTTGAACTCTAGAACATGGCAAAGCTTATGCACCACATAGTGATGAACACTGTGGAATATATATATTGTTAGAAGTGCGTTGAGAGATATACAACAACATATATTCCATTCAATGAGCAATTCATTGCGAGATATATAACAATACACACATTGTTAGATGTGCACCATGTATAGATATAAGGAAAACATCATAGGGAAATTCTCGAGCATTTCCCCACATTTGTGGATGGTACCTAGTGCAAACTTATTGATGCTGGTAATAATGCCTAGTTAGGTAGGGACAATAAGCGAGGGATGCAACAAAGGAAAACGACCAATGGAATTAACCGTGAGACCTCCCCATAAAGCTCAAAGAATTCAACCACTCAAGCTAGCACACTAGAGTTCACACACACACACACCCACACACACGACAATATTACAATGTCGGACATGCACATCTAACCATATACATATAGAAGAAGGCTAAACATTCTATGTTTTCAACCTTTTTCAGATAGCCATCATTGGAATCTCGCTAGGCAATCTTTGCCAAAATTGCAATTTTAGATTGATGAAATCGTTGCTTTCAATGAAAAAATGGATTCAACACCCTCAAATACCCCTACTCCAACCCTATTTTGCAATGTTAATGTCTGATATATGTAATTTCATCAAATCCGAAATGATTCTCACTGGATGTCGAACCATAAATACTAGTTCCCTTTCATGTTATTTTGAATGGCTAGAAAAAGGCCAATAGGTAACATGTTTAGACTACGATTATATATATTTAGAAGCTGGGAACAACCTACAATACTCAGGGCTATTGGTGTAACCTCTATTGTTACAATCTCAAGACCCTAATGTGAAGCAACATCATTGTGTGTAGACAAAACTTGGTCACGTGAAACAATCCATTAGTGGTTCGTAAGGGACTAGACTTCCAACCTTGCTGGAGGCCTCTAGGTGTTGGGCCATTAACTTGTTTCCTTATGTTCGAGAAAAACAAATTCTTAGCTAATTAGAGGCAATTTTAAGGTCATACTCCAAAACCAAAATGAAATTTTAGCAAGTCACTAGTATCCACTAGATACCTAGTATAGCAAACAATGTGCATCCCACAACTGAGTGTTTAATGTTGTTGTGGAGTTCTAACAATTTGACAACATCCTTTTTGGAATTGATTGATCCATCCACTCATTGCTATGAATATACATTCCCCACACACATGGATTTCTCATAATCTTATACAACTCTTTCTTGTCGATAAGAAG
The DNA here is from genome assembly GCA_000966675.3 of Picea glauca. Classification (NCBI taxonomy): domain Eukaryota; kingdom Viridiplantae; phylum Streptophyta; class Pinopsida; order Pinales; family Pinaceae; genus Picea; species Picea glauca. The sequence goes on along the minus strand of JZKD02S1676353.1, from coordinate 14,567 downwards.
TGGAGTTCTCAACGACAAGAAGTGGGTGTTTAAGATTGTTTCTTAATACTAGAGAATGGATGTGTGTAAAGGATGTATACTATATATACCCTAGCAATGAGGGATAAATTGGTCAATTTGTGGAAGATGATATTTGTCAAAATCTTACAGTAACATTAATCACTTTGCGATGGGGTGCATATTATACATTACTCACTTTGTAATGGGGTGCATATTATTTTCCTACTTAATATGCCATCCATCATCGC